>BROG01000219.1:980000-1008491 GCA_030159075.1 Atrina japonica | reverse complement strand
CAAACTGGTAAATTCATCTTTTTTTTTAACAATAAAAGTCTGGGCGAATTTAAAACGGGGCGAAATCGTTTGCATGTGCATTAGGGCAAAAATAACACGGGGCGAAAATACCCCTGTATACAGTATCATAAATTATAACTCCATATGTTGCTTTTTTACGAGTAATACGAGTATGAAAATTACAGTGGGGTCCCCAAAAGGTATTTGTTACTTTCACACTTACTCACCAGCAAGTCAACAAACAGAATTGTAATTTATGGGGATATTCTTATGAGCATGATGTTTTATTACGTGTTCAGTTTAAACCAAATTAACACACTACCTGCGTCTAAATGGGAGATCATAGGACTCGAAATCTAGTTTTGACGTATTGAGGAGGTTATTTTTAAAGATTGACCTTATTTGCTTGTAATAAATACGTAAGTTCAGAATGTTGAGCTTGTAGATTGTTTACTTTTGGTGCATCATCCGATAATCAAAATATCAAGTCGAATATTCCTCTTTTATCCACGGTAATATGTGGTCATTTATTTGCGTCATCAGAATATCTAACGGACCTGTTGTTTACATTATAGATCTTCAAAAAGAAGGAAATGTTTCTTTTTTTATAATTATGAATACACCAAACATTACTTTTTAACTGAGAGATAATCCAATGAATTGAGATGTTCAACTACAGATCAATTTTGATATAATTGAAGGTTTCTTTTCAATGACCATTCTAAATATTCGAGCCCATTGTGATCTATCACAATGGCTTTAGCTTTCATTACAGAACATACTGTCATACTATGAATTATAAAAATGACCAGAACAATGTAAATACAAAATTATCATTTGGACAATACATTTGAAATATTACAAAATGCTTATAACAAGATGAAGCAACACACACCCATTTCCAATAGCATTAAGCTTCTAGTTTGAATCAAAATCGTTAGGATATTGTAATTTTGGGGACTTTTTTTATACAAGTAAAAAAAATTGACATGTATTGAATTGTATAGAGGAGACAGAGCCCCTCAACTTTGCCTCCTTTTTTGTTGGCTGAGGACAAAGTAATATTTTCAATACTTTTATAAATTGTTCATTACCACTGACATGATTAGTCTCTCTCTCTCTCTCTCTCTCTCTCTCTCTCTCTCTCTCTCTCTCTCTCTCTCTCTCTCTCTCTCTCTCTCTCTCTCTCTCTCTGTTATTTTTTTCACAGGGGTTAACATAAAAGCTAAATAAAAATTAGATTACGTGTGTTTACCTAATAGTTTTACGCTAAGATGAAATAAATCTTTATTAAACAATTCTATCTATGCTCAGTATGGCTTTAAACATCACTTGAAAACAGAAAATCGGGTGATCGGGTAGTCATTCAGATATATGAAATCCTAGTACCAGGTGGAGTTGTAGGGGTTGATGTCAAAACCCTGGATATAAACCATAATAAAATGTATTTTAAAAAATTGACATTTTAGACATTTTGTATTACCATTTCATATCAATAATCCCTGGATCAAATTAATCGATAGTAGATTTTTAACTATATCTATAATTGTGCCCTCTTTTGAAACATCTCAAACCCATTTTTGCTCTTATTCTTTCCGGACACCGGGTCCTATCCGGTTTGGTATTCGCAATCGTTCTCCATGTTTTATATATTTATATTTAATTCCAATGGACATAGAATTTCGATTATTAAGTATTCATTGGTACTTCTTCAATTTTTACCTCATTATCGTTAAAGAACACTCACTGCTCAATGGCGGTAAGTGCCGAGCATAGGCGAAAATTTAAAGCCCTTCACCGTAATTTTTTCAATAAACAAACAAAAAACCACATTATCGTTATCATTAACCAAATATATATATACTTTGGTATTTGAGATTTTTTTTATCATTCAACATTTACCATGGTGGTACTTTAATTTATAGCAAGCGAAAGTATTTTGGAATCATTTCTAAGTTATCTTATGAAAATTATATGAAAAAATTTCATCTCATGTAAAATATCACACGCATACAATCCACGTTTTATCCACATGAACTTTAAACAACGTTAGCGTAATTTCTATATTGAATAAGTTAAGGTTTCACGTGAACAAAATTTGACTTTTCTGAACTTTCAATGACTCCGGTGAACCTCAACTTTAAGATAGATGGATTACTGGAAATTATTTTCTTCTCTACAAAGTTTCATTAAAATTAGACACAAAGAAATGAATACTGCTTAAAAATGTAAAACGATACAAACATTTATATAAATTAAAATAGGATACTGGTGGTTCTTTTAACAATATAAAAATATAAAGATCTCTCTCAGAACTCAGAAAAACATCTGGTCTTATTTCTGTATCAACCCATATTTTAGTCCGTGCATTGACTGGATTAAAACGAATATTGTATGTAATCGGTTACGATTCGTGTGAATCCTTGCCCGAGGGGAGTTAATCTTTCAGAAAATTGAAAGATGGGTCGCTGTCCGGTCCTAGCCTCCGACGATATTACCATTTTAAATGGTGTTTGTGCCGTGGTATTGGCATATATGATTTTATCTGATTAATAGTATGGTTTATTGACCTATGACTGAGTATACTTTTTATTTTATATAGTAAATGTTAGCAATGTACATAGCTAATTACTGAATATTTGCAACAATACTAATGTTCTGTGTAAACAATATCTATTTGTAACTATTCGTCTATAATATATAGTATTTGGCTGCAACATTTGTTTATTTTGTTGATGTCTACCTTGCTGCAGGACTTTTACACTCATCTCCACCATCTACCAGTGAAGTCACACAAACGTTAGATACTGCAAACTCATTTCGTCATAGTTACAGATAGAATGAGAATTGACAATTGACATGACGTAACACTAATGAATGTGTCTTACAAAGGGACCTCGTCCATGGAACTAATTATCGTCTCCTCCTATGTCAACACCTGGCGAAGGCATAACCTCTATACTTACAGGTGGAACCTCCTCTAATCACTTAGGAGATCACTGCTCATTTCAGGCCAAAACTAAAGTATTTTGATAAATATTTAATAAGTACAAAACCTCACGTAAGAGACCGCCTCAATAATCAGACCAACTCGAGTCAGTCAGTTAGATGGTCTAAATCATAAGGTTTCACTGTACGTGTCGGGTTTGATCTGGGTCAATAAAATAACCAGGAAAGTCTGATACGCGAGTCACTTCTAGCGGATTTATCTGCAACAGACCCTTCAGTTTAATATGACAACCCCGAGGCCACAAATTAAAAAACAAATCAAGATTATATATATATATATATGTTTCTGTTTCACTAAGTGAAATGTTGAGTTAACTGTTCGATGGCGGTTGTTGAGATGTCTGTACCAATTATGACGAGGATTCGCTCTCGTGTATGTCATTTTAATTTGACTACGGACTCACCGTGGGTGTGACCGGTCGACAGGGGATGCTTACTCCCTCATGGCACCTGATCCCACCTCTTGATTTCAAGAGGTCCGTGTTTGTCCATTTTTTTACCAGATTTGTACCTATATCCTGTACATCCTATAGATTTATACTTTGGTATCTGAGTTTTTTTGTAGTGAATAAACTCATTGTTAAAAGGTTAACCTATTATTTTAACAAAAGCTTGTCCTGTGAAGATGTTATGATATGCGGTTCGCCGCCCGGTAGCCTTTTATACAGGACATAGGATTAAACGAGCATAATGCAGGGTTTTAAATTTAGCTAACGTCACCTTATGGTTCCTGAACTTTCTGACTTAACATTGGAAATGACTTTTTTCTGTATTGCTTCCAGGCATAGATTACTGGTCAAAGTCCAAAAACATTGACATACAAATGCATATGCACAATACACAACGACGGGGATAATTGGACAGTGACCCTTCAAGCTGTTCTCGTCTACTTTTACTGTTGGTGCGAACAGGTCATCTACAAGTAGTTAAATCGGCCACATATCATAGAATATATAATACATAATATATAGTATATAATACATAGATCATCGAGGCAACTGCCTTGTTTTGTTTTACCTTAAGTGTCCCTTCTGTATTGTTTCATCACACGCAATACCACAAGATTTGAAGTGTACGACGCGGCAAGGAATAGGACTCACAACTTTCACTTAAGCCGGACTCTTGGCGATTTAACTATTACTATCTTGGGTATCATCCAGCAAGGGAAATCGAACTCGGGACGCCCTGCTTACGAGCGGAATAGGCATATTGTAGGCATTTTCAGTTCGTTAACCTAACTTGATGAATCGTTTTAACGTGGAAGAATAATGTATGAATGGTATCTGAACTACAGAGAAACCTTACTATAAAGACCACTTAACTGACTGACTCAAATTGGTCTGATTATTGAGGTGGTATCTTACTTGAGGTTCTGTACTTATCAAATATTATGAATATTTTGTACTTATCAAATATTTATCAAGAGACTAAAAACTTGTGACCTGAAATGAGAGGTCGTCTCCTGAGTGAAGTGGTAATTAGGCAAGGTTCCACACTACCATCAGTGTTAGATTGTATGTGTAAGCTCATGAGAGATGTAAAATTCAGCAATTTCAATAGCTGTCTACATTTGTCGATGATTGTGCTTTCCTATCGTAAGTTTTCCATTTTTGAACAGTAAAATCCTCTTTTCAACTAATATTTTGTTTGTGTTTCCCAATAGATACAAAATACTAGATTTGTCATCCCATGATCATTTCATATGCAGTGAGATACTTCTTAGTTATGCGTTGTTGTCGGAAGCCAACATTTTGAAATTTTTGCAATTGCAATTATTGACTAATTGAAATGTCAATTACCAATTTGACTGTTGGTTTTTTTTTTTGTTTTTTTTTTTTTTGTTATTCGTCTGTACTGATTGAAACATTTATGTATATCATTGTTTTCTTATCTGTTTGTTATTTCGTACGCATGGCAAGTAGATTGTCTATTTTGGTATCAAGTTGATTGACTTCACCTACACCTCCGAGTCCTTACTGATAGTAACAGAAAACAAAATTAACGATGTAAGAGTTGTTGTGTAAGAGGGTTCAACAGAAAAAAACAAAATAACAAAACTTGATAACCATATTCGAACAATAAATGAAATGTTTATAGTCTTCCTTTTTACCAACCCAAATTGTTGTAATAAAAATTTTGCATGTATAGCAATATTTTCTCGACTCGAACAGTGTGAGTTCAGTAGTAGCCAGATGATAATTATATTAAAGGTCATTTATGGTAATAATACGAAATGGCATAATGCAAACACACTGCGATTAATGAACTACTGTATAGTGCCCCGAATCAAATCATGTGTAACTATTATGAAACTTACATCCAAACATTGACCTGTGCTACCTTTAAATCAATTGCAGATGGCACATCAGGGCTTCATGATTGGTCATTTGTTTCTGGTATGGATTTTACTGTGGACATAAACAAATCTTCTGTTTGTTTTACACATACTTAAGGAAGACATTGCACGGACGTTCAATATTAAAATGACTAAACCATTCAATGTGCATTGAAAGGTTTAATAATGAAAACATATAAATGATGACTATAGGAAGTATTATAAACTGCAAGAGAGGGTTTGAGTTGAGATGGGGTCAGACTTTTTACTACATAAAGCGGATGATATTATGCCTAACACATGAAAAAGATGCGAGATTCGAATATATGTATAGTCTGGGTCTAGGTCCAATAGACGTGACAATTCAAAGAATCCTTACTGTACTGGCTTAACTTACGTGATGACCATTTGTAGTGCGTTGTCCGTGAGAAACGTTTCTCATTAAAAAAAGAATTGATTAATGAAACGTGATTCATGTATTTGATGGACTTGACTGGGGTTTCCTATTTTCGTCTATGACATTTCTTGTCTTCCCAAAATCATATTATCAATATCTCGTGTCATGTCTCGTGTTTCGGTACTCTATCTGTTTTCAATTCGAGCTCAACTGATGAAGTCTTATCGACAGAAACGATCGCCTTGAGCATTTGTTTTTGGTTTGCTTTTTTGGGTTTTTTTTTTTTTTTTTTTTGTGTTTTTGACGTTTTTCTGGGGTTTTTTTTCAAACCTATAACATTTGCATTCTGTTTATGATCGAGATGACGAATTGGTAAAACTCTAAGTTTACCAGAACCTGTCTCATTGGGAAATGAATAACATAACTGAACGATCGCTGATAAGATAAATTATTTACATCAAAATTCTATTACCTAATACTTACATTGCTCATACGGTAACAATACCGGGAAAGTATGTCCCTTCATATGCTACCGTTAACATATGGTGACAGAATTTCAAACATAGGTCTAAAGCTCAGTTGTATGCATCAGAAGGTTTTTCTATCTTGGTACAAAGCTTTGATTAAACTACTGTCTGATGACACTGTTTTGCTCCAGAATAAGAGCTAATATTATTATTTTATTATTATTATTATTATTATTATTATTATTATTATTATTATCATTATTACTGTTCTTATCATCATCGTCGTAGTCGTCCTTGTCATCGTCATCTTTGATAATATACAGCATACTCACTATTATATTATATATTTAATAGAACATCTTTCTACTCACAATTAACTTCAGTAAAACAATTTCAAAAAGTTACTGTAAATTCTCTTTTTTGTTCATAATGCTATGACTACCGTAACAAATTTATATACAACATCCTTTTGATATACAAACATTGCAATCGGTTTTGTGTTATGAATAATGGAATAGCTGTACTTTAACAACGATGATCTTTGATTACACAGGCTGTTACCAACCTTGAACCCACTGGGTTAAAGATAGAAAACACTGCAAAAAAGAGCAACGCACAACATGTTTATATTTACATAAATATGCGAGTGTGTGTGTGCATCTGTATGTGAGCTTGAATGTATTTGTTCGCAAGTGTTTAATTGTGCGAATATATGTGTGTGTGTGTGTGTGCGTGTTTGTGTGTGTGTGTGTAGGTGTGCGTGTGTGTGTGTGTGTGTGTGTTGCGTGTCTGTCTGTGAACACATCTGACGTCGTTAAATTATTGCTTTTTATTATTCTTTGAGTACTTATGATCATGCTGTTAACATAAAATATCTAACTGAAATTTATTAATTTACAAAATCGATAGAGTAATGTTTACAATCGATTAGAAGCCTGTATGACCCTGTGTTGTCCCCGCCGAACCAGGAATCACTATGACCTACTTAAGTGTGATTGTGGACCAGGCTTGCAGTTTTCTACCTTTTCAATAAATTTTCTCAGCCAAAATATTCCTTTACCCCCCCCTTAAAATTTTCAGTCGCAATGCTTTTTTTATTGTATCATTTATTATCGAGAAATCATATCATCTTATCGTGTTTTAGATGTTATAAACCAATTCTGAAAAACGGTTCCAAGCAAAATTTTTCACCAACCCCTTATTTTCATCACATCATATGTTTATACCTGTGGTTACTTTTATGGTATTGATTTAAGATTGAATACTAAACACTGAATTTTGATCTAAATAAAACGAAAATACGATTCAATGTTTACAGATGACGACACGTGATTTTTATAAACTGAGTAATGTCAAATCACTTTTCAATAACAAAATACAGATGCTCATGTTTGCAATTACAAAGTTTCGCTCAAATTGTTTAATTTCCTGTTCGATGGCATTTGTTGAGTCGCGATTTATTCCTCACCTTTTTCATTCGAATTTGACTTTGGACCCGTTGGCGGGTGAAACTGGTCAACGGGGAATGCTTACTTTTCCATGACCCCTGATCCTACCTCTGGAATTCCAGATGTCTTTGTCCAATGTTCAGCTGATTTGTATATTGTCTCCTAAACATCTTGAAGATAAATACATTGGTACCTGGCGTTTTTATATTTACCTGAAGTACAAAGTATCGTGTGAAGACAACGGTTCACTAATGACAGATGCAAATTTGAATTACTTAGCATATATATACAAGATACAGTTGTCAGAGCTGGTGCTGTCAATAGATGTTAATATTTCAATATCTTCGTTCAATAGATGTTAATATTTCAATATCTTCTGTCAATAGATGTTAATATTTCAATATCTTCTGTCAATAGATGTTAATATTTCAATATCAATATCTCTGTCAATAGATGTTAATATTTCAATATCTTCTGTCAATAGATGTTATTTCAATATCTTTTCAATATCTTCTGTCAATAGATGTTAATATTTCAATATCTTCTGTCAATAGATGTTAATATTTCAATATCTTCTGTCAATAGATGTTAATATTTCAATATCTTCTTGTCAATAGATGTTAATATTTCAATATCTTCTGTCAATAGATGTTAATATTTCAATATCTTCTTGTCAATAGATGTTAATATTTCAATATCTTCTTGTCAATAGATGTTAATATTTCAATATCTTCTGTCAATAGATGTTAATATTTCAATATCTTCTGTCAATAGATGTTAATATTTCAATATCTTCTGTCAATAGATGTTAATATTTCAATATCTTCTGTCAATAGATGTTAATATCTCAATATCTTCTGTCAATAGATGTTGATATTTCAATATCTTCTTGTCAATAGATGTTAATATTTCAATATCTTCTGTCAATAGATGTTGATATTTCAATATCTTCTTGTCAATAGATGTTAATATTTCAATATCTTCTGTCAATAGATGTTAATATTTCAATATCTTCTGTCAATAGATGTTAATATTTCAATATCTTCTGTCAATAGATGTTAATATTTCAATATCTTCTGTCAATAGATGTTAATATTTCAATATCTTCTGTCAATAGATGTTAATATCTCAATATCTTCTGTCAATAGATGTTAATATTTCATTATCTTCTGTCAATAGATGTTAAAATTTCAATATCTTCTGTCAATAGATGTTAATATTTCAATATCTTCTTGTCAATAGATGTTAATATTTCAATATCTTCTGTCAATAGATGTTAATATTTCAATATCTTCTTGTCAATAGATGTTAATATTTCAATATCTTCTGTCAATAGATGTTAATATTTCAATATCCTCTTGTCAATAGATGTTAATATTTCAATATCTTCTGTCAATAGATGTTAATATTTCAATATCTTCTGTCAATAGATGTTAATATTTCAATATCTTCTTGTCAATAGATGTTAATATTTCAATATCTTCTGTCAATAGATGTTAATATTTCAATATCTTTAGAATTTATCTCATCAAAGCATCAAGTACGAATGGACGTAGTATAACCTGATAATCAAAGAATGGAATATTTTATACCAGGTTAACACATTTTGTAATAATTTCGTTTACTTTTTTTCTCGTTTTCTCTGAATTCTTATGATTACCATATAACGGGTATTTTCTTCAATTTTGATTTTTTTTTTTACGATTTGACATTTCAAATGTAGCATTTTATTTTTTGAGTTTTCAATTTTTGCGATTCCATTATTCAAACGCAAAATAAAAAATAAAATAATGGATACGTACATATGTCCAATTCTCAAATTTATGTCAATATTCTTTTTGAAAATATTTTTAAAACATCTAAAACCGGAAATGTCGTATTAACGTCAGAACAGTTAGAACTTGGTATCATTTTTTAGATTTTAAATAAAAGTGACTCTGGGCAATCACCTATGGTGTGTCTTAACTGGTCAGAGTAGTTATCGAGTTTATTTTCCTAGCCGACAAAAAACAGTGATTAAATCTCTTATGTCAGGTGTCAAATTACAGGTACAGAACAGGTGTATTAAGTAATCATATTTTTAATTAGACAAGAATGCTTAGAACGCATAGAAATGTGCGCGACGGAACGATAACTACTGAGGTGCGGTGATTTTGAAGATGTGACTTCTGACGAGAAATTCATAGGGCTTTTTGCGATTTCCATTTTGCGGTTTTAATCGAACCGCAAAATACCGAAAAAATAAAGCAACCGCAGAATATATCCGTTATTGTAATTGGTTTAGACAAATATCTCACTACATTTTATACCATAAGCATTAGTCTAATATTATAGGGTTTTTAATCAATGATTTCCATATTGGCCTCGTTATTCCGCCGAGGTCTGTTGCATTGGCCTGAGGCGAAGCCGAAAGTCAATACGAAAGACCGAGGCGCAATAAATAGGTCAACCACTGATTAATGAGCATATTAATTATTAGCTCAGCCAATACGAAATCCAACTAAGCCAATGCTGCGCGGAAAAGATGCGCGTACGGTTCGATTTAAAATGGAGGCAGCTGTCACTTGAATTTCCGTTTGGTCTCGCAACTTCAATATTGGCCAAGTTTTCAATATTGGCTTAGTTTTTTCGATATTGGCTTGGTTTTGTCAATATTGACTGACTTATGAATTCCATATCATTTGGGCAGACATTCCGTATTAGGCCAATATCACTGTAATTAATTAATAATATACAAATATGATTTACACCAGTTACTAAAATTGTAAAATTCAACGAATTTAGTCCCGGATATGTCTGACACGTATATGATATATACCTTTAATTTTGTCAATTTAATATTTTCTTGTTTATTTTCTTGTTTATTGTTTCACCATAAAAGTTGAGCTCTTGTAACATTACAATAATACTGTTTCCTAGTCCAAATCAATGTTGTGCAATATAACTCGATTTACAGAGCTCAATGGAAGGGGGATAACTCTGACTTACCTTGAAATGTGTCACTTGTGTAATATGGAAAAGGTATCTTTAAAATTCATCAATAAAAGCAGTATAAATAACGCAGAAAAATAAACTTCAGAAAAGAAAATAAGATACTTACATACTCTAGTCTACGTAATTTGAAATAGATTTTATTTCAAATGCAAAATCTGAAGATGGAAGTGTGGTCAGATATCTAGGAGAATCATAATCTGCCGAAAAAAGTGTGATCAGATATCAAGGAGGAAAATAATCTGCCGATAGAATGCGATTAGATATCAAGGAGGATCATACACTGCCGATAGAAGTGTGATCAGATATCAATGAGGATCATAATCTGAAGATAGAAGTGTAATCAGATATCAAGGAGGATCATACTTTGTCGGTAGAAGTGTGAGCAGATATCTAGGAGAATCATAATCTGCCGAAAGAAGTGTGATCAGATATCAAGGAGGATCATAATCTGACGAGAGAAGTGTGATAAGATATCAAGGAGGATCATAATCTACCGAGAGATGTGTGATTTTGATATTTGAGGATCATAATCTGCCGATAGAAGTGTGATAGGTATCAAGGAGGAAAACAATCTGCCGATAGAATGCGATTAGATATCAAGGAGGATCATACTCTGCTGATAGAAGTGTGATTAGATATCAAGGAGGATCATAATCTGAAGATAGAAGTGTGATTAGATATCAAGGAGGATCATACTCTGCCGATAGAAGTGTGATTAGATATCAAGGAGGATCATACTCTGCCGATAGAAGTGTGATTATATATCAAAGAGGATCATACTCTGCTGATAGAAGTGTGATTAGATATCAAGGAGGATCATACTCTGCCGATAGAAGTGTGATTATATATCAAAGAGGATCATACTCTGCTGATAGAAGTGTGATTAGATATCAAGGAGGATCATACTCTGCCGATAGATGTGCGATTGTATATCAAGGAGGATCATACTTTGCCGATAGAAGTGCGATTAGATATCAAGGAGGATCATACTCTGCCGATAGAAGTGTGATTAGATATCAAAGAGGATCATACTATGCCGATAGAAGTGTGATCAGATACCAATGAGGATCATACTATGCCGATAGAAGTGTGATCAGATATCAATGAGGATCATACCCTGCCGATAGAAGTGTGATCAGATATCAAAGAGGATCATACTTTGCCGATAGAAGTGTGGTCAGATATCAATGAGGATCATAATCTGAAGATAGAAGTGTGATCAGATATCAAAGAGGATCATACTTTGCCGATAGAAGTGTGATCAGATATCAACGAGGATCATACTCTGCCGATAGAAGTGTGATAAGATATCAAGAAGGATCATACTTTGCCGATATTCCACAGATATAACTGTTTTCAAAGATATAACATTTAAGGTAGGTAAATATTGTACTAGTAAACAACGTGATTTAAGACAGGTAAAAATTGTACCTGTAAACAACGTCATTTCAGACAGGTAAATATTGCACCGGTAAACAACGTCATTTCAGACAGGTAAATATTGCACTGGTAAACAGCGTCATTTAAGACAGGTAAATATTGTACCGGTTAACAACGTCATTTAAGACAGGTAAATATTGTACTGGGAAACAACGTCATTTAAGACGGGTAAATATTGCATAGGTAAACAATGTCATTTAAGACAAATACGTAAATATTGTACCGGTAAACATCGTTATTTAAGGCAGGTAAATATTGTACTGGTAAACAAGTTCATTTAAGACAGGTAAATATTGTACCAGTAAAAAAGTCATTTAATACAGGTAAATATTGTACCAGTAAATAACGTCTTTTTTCATATCCTTGCAACAACAAATTACCACTACGACATTTGCTCCGGTAAATGAAATATTGTGTGTTAAGCAGTCAGTGTCATATCGGATAGTTTGAAAGTAATAAAACCTTCATCAGGTTCAAGTTATAAAGAGTAATTACAAGTAAAACGACTGTTTACTGTGGTCTAGTGGTATAACGCTCGAATGGAAAGTGGAAAGTCCCGGGGTCGAGTCCTTCGCCAGGTGCTCGACATACCCAACCTGGTGACATCTCCATATAAATGAAAAATTCTTATTTAGAGTAAAACAGCATTTGTGATAAACTGATTGTTGTAATATATTTTAAAATAAATTATTGTTTTGTAGTTTTGTTCTCAAGTCATTTCATCATCATCATCATGAACATCATCATCATCATCATCATCATCATCTTTTATCAATACATAAACCACAGGTATATAGATATTCTTATTCAATTAATAATTGATTAATTTAGTTCCTCTTGGTTCTTTTACCTGTATGGTGACTTTTACCTGTATGGTGACTTTTACCTGTATGGTTACTTTTACCTGTATGATAACTTTGTCAGGTGACCGACTCGTTGTTTTCCGCTTCTCTGATTACCCTTCGTTAGACAAGCTTTGACCAAGGAAACTGACAAGACATATTTCTGACAGTAAGTAAAATCTTATATTCTAATAACTAAGATTAATTCTAAACTTTGCAATAACTAATTCATGTATGACGTCTTCTAATACATACTTGCACAAAAAGTGAGAGAATATAATTGAGTTAAATGAAATGATTTGTGCGAAAGATAAACAGTAAATACAATCTAAATTCGCAAATTTTCAGCCCCTTGCCCATTATCAAGGGAAAGGCGGCGATATCAATTTTCCAGCTTTGATACCATGTAGCTCATATAGATAATGTCGTCTTTCACTTGATAATGGACAAGGGCCGAAAATTTGTGAATTTAGAGTGTGTTTACTGTTGCTTTTTTTCTCGTAACGATATTTCCCTTTGGAGGCTTGATTTTATTGAAATGATTTAAGTAATCTTGTAATTTTGAATACTTCTAATGTTTATATCTAAATAACATTTTGATCTATATCTTTTCCTTTACAAAATGTGCACTGCTGTGTATCAATTTTTTTATATATTATTATTATTATTATTATTATTATTATTATTATTATAATTATTATTATTATTATTATTAATAATATGTTATTATTATTATTATTATTATTATTATTATTATACAGAGTTTATTATACACATGTATAAGTTATATATCAACAAAACCTTTTCAACTATTCCAGAAATAGCTGCATGTATATATATTAGTTGACAAACTTTATAAATGATGTATACATTGTATTTATAAAAACTAGATAATTACTTATTTACATATATTAGATAATTGAAAAGCACCGTCTGAAGACTAAAGGGAAATAATTATGTTTTTAACCAAGAGCATGTGTTAATCTAGTAAGAGTTATCTTTCTTGATTATAACTGGTTATCAAAAACTTATACTTACATTAACATTTAAAATATATTGACTGATTCATCATAAAATATATTGTATTGAAAACTACACGTATACTTTGGTATAATGTATATTTGGTCACTTATTATTTTTTTATTTTAGGGTAAAATCTTATATGCAATATAATCCTACCATCGGATCTAAACAAAAGAACAACAGAACACAACAGTTTGGTGTTTGTATTTCATTTAACAAAACCTGATGTGTCTGAAACGCCGATATCGCTTGACATGTCGTAAAACGAAACAAGATTTACAAACTCCAATTTATATAGCTTCAAATTGTCAAATTGTTGTCAAATTATACATGTAACTTACAATGACATTTATTTCATTTTGTATAAAATTGATGGGCATCCATGACCGAGTGGTAAGAACAATGAACCACGAAGTCTCTCACTTCCGGTCGGTGCAGTATCGAGCCCCACTAACACTTAAACTCTTCCTGGCTACATTGTAATTGGGTTATCTCGTCCACCATTAAAAACTTACCGCCACCATTTAGCTGAAAAGTTGTTGAGTATGGCGTAAAACACTGTTCAAAATTCCAATATTTGATATAAATGTTAGTTGCAAAGTTCTACTTAAGCGTCATATCTTGACTATAACAAACAATATTTATGATATAACTTAAAGGGGCATTACTGTGTTTACCAGAAAAACTTATTTCAATTTTTTAAATTTTTACAAATTGCACGTGATCTACAATAACAGATAGGAGCTATACACAGGTATAAACAATCTTATATTCCTATATATGTTGTAAAAATAAGGCCAGGTCCAGTGTGGTATGCATATACAATTACAAGGATAAGTCAATCGATAGCAAGTTAAAAAGTGCAAACCTGGGTTTCTCAAGCGATTTTCACAAAATATATAGAAATTTAAGAATGTTTTACCTGTGTAAATCTCTTTTGTGTTATTGTATATCAATCTAAGTAGTAAAAAATGAAGAAAAGTTTTCGAAAAAAAACCCACAGCTAATGCCCCTTCAAAACGCGGCAATTTAGCACATAATTGTTTAATATTTCTTTTATCATTTTTTGTACTGTATCCCATATCCTTTAAACTACACGTTGCCATTAAATTTTTGTTGACCGGGAAAACCCGGTCACAATTTACCCGGGAAGACATCACACAGTTTATACAAATATAATGACATCCCCTTGTATTCACTGACTAGAGCTCAAAGTAGTTAATAATTTGATGTGCAATGCACTCTCAACACATTTACGGAAACCCCTTGAGTATGTAGATGAATGTGCTGTTGTAGTTACGTTGCTTTGTGTGCTAAATACATATTTCAACGCTTTGTCATAATTGAATTCATAAAGGCGGAACATCGCAAGACATTTGTTTAAATGTAGTCAGAATTACAATAAAGCAGTGTCTGGCTTGTAAATGTGTTTTATTTCTCGAAATCTTAGTTATCTCCCGTTCATAATATTATCAATACATTTGTGGTAACTGTCCCTGTAATGTCCCATTCATGATGTAGTCAAATATAACTGTAGCAAACTTGAGCTATCTTCAGTTCATAAAAATCATGCAATTAAACAAAAGATTTTTATTTTTTCTGAGAATTCAAACAAGATGCTTCAACTGGTGTGTGTGTGTGTGTGTGTGTGTGTGTGTGTGTGTGTGTGTGTGTGTGTGTTGGAATTGCAAATATAGAAGATAGTGAAGTAATGCAGGCCAAGTGCAAAATGTCCGTGTCTAGTGTGATACTGAGCTATTTTCTTGTTTTTTATAATTACGTTATAAATATTAGAATTAAATATTTTCGCAATAAATAAAAATGAACATTTTGAAGACTGAACTTTTGTGTGAAATTGTTGTGAGTATTGACATGTGAACACGTTTTGTTAAATATCGGCCAAAACAATTATGATTTTCACTAATTAATCTTATTAAACAGTAATAGTGCGTTGTGTATTTGTATCAAAGATGTTGTTGTTGTTGTTGTTTGTAAAACACTTATCTGTTGTTTCAGCTGTAATTACATTTACATTGGTTCTGTTAATCAGCTCTTCTCTCCATTGTCGTCTGTTTGTAGAAAACAAAAGAGGAATTGTTATGGTCAGTGGTATTTAAGTTTAACACCAGGGTATATAAAAGCATTGGTTACTTGTTTGTTGAAATCATTAGGTGATACACACAGATGGAGATACAGCAAAACAGCGAGAGGGAGAAAATGAGGGGTTCAGAGCAAGAGGAGAATAGAGATAAGCGAAATAGAGGAACTGAACATGCTGGGTGAAGAAAACCACGATGCAGGCTAAATCCAGCAGTGGTCATAAGCAAAATAAAGAGAAAGCAATAATTTCAGACAACACTGAAAGTAAATATGATCACCAAATCCAGCTGCGTGACGGGAGTCACGGCACAGATTAAGAGACAGTCGTTACACCTGCAATGAAAGAGAACACATACTGACATTTTTATATTGCATACAGACAATATAGGGAGGAAAGTCCAGGCTGTCGTACCATCCATCCTGAAATTTGACATGAAGCAGGGAGTGATTGTTAAGGACCAGGAGAAGGGAGTGTGATGGAAGGAGAAACGCAGGGGTGGTTCATGCGGATTCTTCTAGGAGAGAACAGAGTTCTACGAAGAGCTGGCAACATCAATCTGTGGTGCCAAGACTGCGTAACTCAACATCGGGCTTTTGGTAGACCTGACGGATAGATAACACAAATCATGCCACTGAGCACGCCTGTACCGTGGTATAGTGGGTTGCAATACACAGCTAACAAGGTGGGGCCTAGGCTAGTACAGATGGTGAGGGAAGATCTTAGAAACCCAAAAACTCACCCGAAGGACATACTGGAGTCATACGGATTACCACGCACTACTCCCATACCTGTGGAAGGAGACGGAAGATGTGGATGGAGAATCTAACCATTGACAAGAAGTGCATAGGCACACAACACATAACAAGGCTTTTGTCATAGAGGGACAAGGGGGGAATGACCAGACTTCAGTGGTGAGTGCAATGCCACCATAGCTCTGGATTCACACATTGACAGATGGTGATAATTTAAATAAAATCCTTTTATGACCCAGACTCTTCATCTAAGTCTAAACGGTGCCTGTGATCTTATGTAAACAAAACACTTAACTAATGAGCACTATCCCCTGTAGGTTGCACACCAGTATCCCCCTTAGGTTACACACCAGTATCCCCCGCAGGTTGCACACCAGTATCCCCTGTAGGTTGCACACCAGTATCCCCCGCAGGTTACACACCATTATCCCCCGCAGGTTACACACCAGTATCCCCCGCAGGTTACACACCAGTATCCCCTGTAGGTTACACACCAGTATCCCCCGCAGGTTGCACACCAGTATCCCCCGTAGGTCCCCAGTATCCCCCGCAGGTTGCACACCAGTTGCAGGTTACACACCAGTATCCCCTGCACCAGTATCCCCCGCAGGTTGCACACCAGTATCCCCCGCAGGTTACACACCAGTATCCCCCGCAGGTTACACACCAGTATCCCCCGCAGGTTACACACCAGGTTACACACCAGTACACACACAGTATCCCCCGCAGGCAGGTTACACACCAGTATCAAATTCCAGCTTACCCCCACCATTATGCAGGATTATTTTGGTTAACTGCTCACTACAGTATCCCCCGCAGGTTACACACCAGTATCCCCCGTATGTTACACACCAGTATCCCCCGCAATTCCCCCGCAGGTGCAAGTATCCCCCCCGCAGGTATATCAAATTCTGCAATATCTGCTTACCTCATATTCTCACCATTATGTTTGTCAGGATTATTTTGTGTACATGATTCAAATTTTAGTTACACACCAGTGCATGAACACACCAGCTTACACAAATCCCCCGCAATATAATTACACAAATTGTAGTGCTGTCGTTACCCTGTGCCATTCCATAGTACAGAAAAATACCTACGCATCCATCTACATAAAAATGTCTATATATTGGTGTTATCATTCACGCCGTAATGTTCAACGAATTCTGGAAATCTGTGTTTATTTGTCTCTTAATAATTTCGCAGTTTTAAAAAAACTTAACTCTATATATTCCTTAATATACTAATTGTTTTAACCTGTTGTTAATTGTTTTAACCTGTTGTCATAATCACAAATTATATAAGCCTTATAAGTAAGTCAAAATATGAATATTAGGTCATAATTTCCCAGGTTTCCATGACTAATTAATAAGATATTTTAAATTCCTGTTATCATAATTACAAATCATATCAGTCTAAGGTTAAATTATGGTTTTTATTTCATAAACTTCTCTGTATCCCGGACTCGTAAATAAGATATTTTGAATTCAAGCCTAAATATATTATAAACATAATACTCAAAGATATATTGCTCAATACGATCGTTTCTGTCAATTGGACTTTATCAGTTGAGCTCCAATTTGAAATAGATTTTCTAAATAGAAAGTGATATTATATTATAAAAGGCCAAATAATAAAACAAAATGCATAGCCAAATCCGTGTAATAGTAACCACTGTAAAAAGATGACAATCTTAGTTTTTGATGAATTTAGAATTTAAATTGTGTCATCAGTGCGAAACTGATTAAATCTCGTTGGAGACAAAAACGATTGTCTTGAGCAATTTTTTTTTTTTGGTTTTTTTTGTTTTGTTTTGTTTTTTTTTTTTTGCCTTTTTGCAAAACTAGTTTTAGTATTACGTTTACGATATAGACAAGATATGATGCTAAGTTTTATTCATAAAATATTCCTAACGGCTAAATGTGTTACACTTTACATTTATGGATGAACTGACCTTTCTAGTAGGTGTCCTATATATACTCTGTGTTTTGCCTGATGCAAGTCTAATTTTCATAAATTTGTAATTAAACTGTTAACTCGTCACAGTGCATGTGAACGAAGACTGTAGCACTTAGTTATAGCAGTGTTAAGTGCAGGTAACCCGATCTAGCCATGCAATATATATTTCAGATATTTGAAACAGATATACGTGTAAAAAAAATTTCCAGTTAATCCTAATTTTTTTTCGTAACCCAAATTAACTGGAGAAAAACTAACTTTAACTGAGAAAAATTATGTTTAACTGCGCGAAATACTCATTAATATTATTGTGGCGCAGGTAAACCTAGCTTTTATCAGTTAAACTGGGTTTTTCTCGAGAAAAACTAGGTTTAAGTCATTTTGTGATTTTGGCACAGCTAAACCTAGTTTTTCTCCAGTTAATGTGGGTTACTGAGAAAATATAGGTTTAACTGAAGAAAAGCTAGGTTAACTGATGGAATCTAGGTTGAACTGATGAAGCACACCGAAATTACAACAATGAGTTATTTCTAGTTTTCTCGAGATAAACCTAGTTTTTCTCAGTTAAACCTAGTTTTTCTCCAGTAAATGTGGGTTACTGAGAAAAACTAAGTTTAACAGTAGAAAACTGGGTTTAACTGAGAAAAAATAAGTTAAACTCATTAATGTAGTTTTGGCATGCCATACATATAGGAGGTGTTAATTTATTCATAACTTTGATCCAGGATATTAACTTTTGCAGCAACTGTGGTACATTTGTGTCAAGCTTTAAGATGGATAAAATTAACTAATGGCCTTTATTGGGAAGTATGGTATTATGTCTAAGGTTATATTGAGGAACGTTATTAAAGCAATATGAGCCGTCTTCGGCGCGAAATTTTAAATGCAGATTTTATGCAATATTTTATCTCATAGATATCCCAAAGAGATCACCTGGTGGTTAAAAGAACAAATGGATGCGTATAATTACAATAAACTCGTCAAACGTAGCCCGTTGTATCCATTCTTGTGAATCAGTCATCATTCTGGCCATTGCTAAACAACTTTCGGAGAAGATTTACGAAAATTACCGATTCTCAAGGAAGCACATGGCGAGACGTGTGCATCTATCATTCCATGTAAGATAATTTGTCCTATTTCTCAGTATCGAAATAATATTAAAACATTGTTAAGGTATGATAATTGCTTTTATTTTTAGAGTTGATAGAAACTAGGCATATTTTCTAGAATTATATTTCGCAGACCGCTTGGGATGAGTTTGTAATTGCCCGAGATATCCAATTGGCGTTACATGCACAATAAAGGTTCTCAGAGAAACGCTGTCTTGCAAGACGATGATTATTTCGCGTCTGTAAAACTAAGTTTACGTTGGTATACGGTTTATACCCTTTGTAGTACAACGGTGTACGGTATCAACCCTTTGTGGTACACAGGTGTACGGTATCACCCCTTTGTGGTACATAGATGTACGGTATGAACCCTTTGTGGTACATAGGTGTACGGTACCAACCCTTTGTGGTACATAGGTATACGGTATATACCCATTGTGGTACATAGGTGTACGGTATCAAAGCTTTGGGCTACATAAGTGTACGGTATGAAAGCTTTGTGGTACATAGATGGGCGATATGAAAGCTTTGTGGTACAAAGGTGTACAGTATTTAAGTTTTGTGGTACATAGATGCACATTATTAAGTTTTTGTGGTACATAGATGGACGATATCAAAATGTTTTGTGGTACATAGGTGTACGGTATTAAAGTGTCGTGGTTACAGAGTTGCATGGTATCAATCCTTTTAATAAGTGCACATCGTCAAGTCTTTGCAGTTACATAGGTACACAGCATCGTACTTGAATAGGTAAACTTATCTCTAAAATTCTCTTTATAACCTTTACAACAGATAGCATCTCTCAGAATAAATGTTAATGGAACATAACATTTAAATTTTATAAATTGTGTACTGTAACACCTTTCCTCAATGATATCCTGAGGCTGACAAAGGATTTTCTTACTGAATTAATGGTTACATATACACAAATCTTTTATATATACACACACGTCGGACCGAGGTGGCGTTTTTTCTGCACAAGAGCTAAACTATGAAAAGAAAGGTATGTTTTAGACATGTATTACATATATCAAATATTCATTGTCTGTAGGGTGGTCGGGTTTAGCTAGTTAGTAAAGTGGCTCCGTTTCATTGTCTGAGAGTAAAACAATTCACGAAAATGTCGCAGATATTAAAGATTGCTTTGGCCATGTATGGTAACACTCATTGTTTCGGAACTCTACATCTATTTTAAATTCGAGCTCAACTGATTAAGTGTTATTGCAAAACTATAACTTTCATATTATGTTCATGACATTATCTCTGTCATCCAATATTCTATTTACCAGAAACAGTTCGCTATTTTTGAAACCGTATCCCCGAATAAGACGGAAGATGTCGAAAAGAGCGTTCCGCCTAAGACGCTTTGCAAGTTCCATACAAATAAACAATGTAAAGTCCATCCAGTAAAATGGATTCTGGAGTATATTGTATTTAAAATCTTATGTCGATTTCGTTATAATTAGAAATTAAAATTAAGACCCTACACACTGCAGTCTTTGAAAGATCACCTTTAAAGAAAAGGGACCAATAAATGTAATATCACTTATTGTTTTAAATGTTCAGTTAGATGCTTCATACGTTGTTTACATTTAGAACTTCAAAAAACTAAAGAATTAGAACCATTTTTCTCGAGGTGTTAATATATTTATTATTTTCTATTCTTCTTCTTCTGCTCTCTCTCTCTCTCTGTCTCTCTCTCTCTCTCTCTCTCTCTCTCTCTCTCTCTCTCTCTCTCTCTCTCTCTTGATAATTTTTCACCAAAACTCCATATATTTATATACTCACAACGGTATTTGATATTTGATATTTTATGTTTTTGATAAAAAAAATCTAGAAATATAAATTACCAAATTTGTAATAGATATTTGTCATTTTAAGTTTTAAGTTAAAGCTGAATTATCTAAAATTCAAACACTTTTTAGATTTTCGAATCGATAATCGTTACACCGACCCAAATTGTATGATTTGCACAACATTACTGCAACATTATTGTACAAGTCAACTGTAAAATTTAAATTTTCCATGATAATTACCGTTTGTTTAGGGTTATGTACAATATTTGCAATGGCCACGTTTTACTAGGTTACTTATCAAACAGTAAATGTCTATATGGACTAAGATCAACAATCAACAATCTTACAAACCATACTAAGGAAACCTGTAGTTAACTAAGTTAGTACAAACTTTGACTAACTATAATATACATAGTTAATGTAATCAATCTTAATTATTATCCTCAACTTATGTTATCACAGTATACGTCTGGCGGGACGTTTGACCTATAAATACCAGAAAGAAGTTTAAGTTTAAAACTTTGGCATTTGTATTAGGTCATTCAAAGTTTTTTTTATGTTTAGCGTCCACCCTTAAATCAAAAACCCATCTTTCTATCAGGAAGAAAAACACAAAATGACAGAAAAACGCAAGACATTTATATGAAAACAAATGCAGTTTAATGCACATTTAAGTATTTACTTAATATGTTAACAAAAGAAAATAATAAACTTATCAAAGCCATATCTTTGGCACATACCAATGAAAAACCTATGAAATGTTAGTTTTGACAATTATGAAAATATGCTCATGTTGAACTGTTCATTTTTTGACTATATTCCAAAAATCCAGATGTTTGTGTTTTTTCATGATCTCAAAACCTATCTATCTATCTATCTATCTATCTATCTATCCAAAGAGCAATAAAAGGCTTTGGAATGGCCTAATTTCTAATATTGTAAAACATCTCAGATACCAAAGTATTAATCTTTTGGATGTCCAGGACACAGATACAAATCCGGCAAAAATGGACAAACACGGACCTCTGGAAACCAAGAGGTGGTATCAGGTGCCATGACGTAAATTATCCCCTGTCGACCGGCCACACCCGCCGTGAGTCCACAGTCAAGTCCAAATGAAATACGGGAGGAACGAATCCTCGTCACAATTGGTACAGGCGTTATATGGCTCTCTATATATGATTTTTCACGTTCTTTCTTTTTAGATAACAGTTATTTGCCTTCTTGTATCTCTGCAACTTGATAGTTCAAATTCCTGGTGGTTTTGGGGAAAACAGTACGACAGATGTAAAGGTATACATTTTCTATTTTGTACATTATGACAATACACTAACATAATACATACAGAGACAGAAAAACAGAGATAAAGAGAAAGAGACATTAAGATACAGACAGACGGAGAAATGCAGAGACAACAAAGAGGGACAGATAGACAGAAAAATAGAGAAAGGGAGATAGAAACAGAGAGACGGTAAGATACAGACAGACGGAGACAGAAAAATAGAGAGGCAACAAAAAGATATGGATATAGGATATGGAGAAAGAGAGATAGAGACAGTAAGATCAGACAGATGGAGAAACAGAGATACAACAGAGAGAGATACACACACACAAGCATAGAGAGGAAGACAATAGAGAAAAGAGGGTAATTGAAAAAAACAGAAAGACACACACACACACACACACACACACACACACACACACACACACAAAGAACCAAAGAGAAAGATGCATAGAGAGAGGAACAGACAGATGAAAAAGAAAGGGGAGATACACAGAGATATAGAGACAGACGCAGACAGAGAAAGAGGCACGGAGTTTTTAAGACATAAAATAGCAATACAATCATTATTAGAATACAGTTGTTTGCATTCAATTATTATAGTCAGAAATATATATTATACTATAAATCGTTTCCCTGACAACCACTTACCCGAAACTTCATGTGCTTTGTTTTGGTGATGATTTATATTCCTTTTGTATATACATCAAAAGTAATATATCAATATTGGCGTATTATCACTAAGATATAATTACCTTTTGTCAAAATAGTGTTTATTCCTACCGAAGGTAACGCCGTGCCCACGCGAACATAGAACGTTCACTTTCAAGCGTTTTTCTTTCATATTACCAAGCCGTATGGGACAGGACGATAAATAAATAGAATAACCAAATCACATTGGATGTATTTTAAAGTGGCTTTACCTGTGTTTACCAATTGTTTCTACTTTTACTACTTGTACTTGCTATACAAAAACAAATAGGAACTAAAGACATTCAGAACAAACCTTATATTTCTATATATTTTGTGAAAATAAGATCAGGTTCAGTGTGATATTCATATACAAATAATATGGTTGAGTTAATTACGCAAAAAAGTGCCAAACCTGACTTGATCAAACTTTTTTCACAAGATATATAGGGAACTAAAGGGACAAGATATATAGGGAACTAAAG
This sequence comes from Atrina japonica, assembly GCA_030159075.1. Taxonomy (NCBI): domain Eukaryota; kingdom Metazoa; phylum Mollusca; class Bivalvia; order Pterioida; family Pinnidae; genus Atrina; species Atrina japonica. Next base: position 984,362 of record BROG01000219.1, on the reverse strand, counting down.
GGACAAGATATATAGGGAACTAAAGGGACAAGATATATAGGGAACTAAAGGGACAAGATATATAGGGAACTAAAGTGACATTAACTGTGTTTATAAATGAACACGACTATTTCGATTTCTTCTACTCTTACTAGTTGTATATGATGTACAAGAAGAAATAAAAGCTTTACACATGTATAGACAAAACCTTATATTCCTATATTTTTAATGAAAATATTGATCAGGTCTAGTGTGGTATTCATATACAAATACTATGGTTAAATAGAGTTAATCAAGTGATAAACCTGGGTTTCTCAAGCATTTTTTACCAAAGTAAGAATTTAAGAATTTTTATACCTATGTAGATCTCTGTTTAGTTATTGTTGGTCAATCTAAGTAGTGATATAGAAATAAAGTTTTTGAAAAAAAAACACACCTAATGCCCCCTTAAAAAAATTGTCTATGTATATCTCTTTTTTGCTAATGTATATCAATCAAAGCGTTAAAAAAGGAAAATGCCCCTTTAATATATTGATTTATTCCAATCTTACCCGTTTTACTAATATTCATCCGTCACAATATATGCTTGATTGGTCATATTGGTTTTTTTTTTTTGGTAAAACGTTAAATAACAAATTCTGTATTCCTGTCAGGTGGACAGCCATATTACTTCGGGACCACTGTTCTGTCGTGTACAAAAAGGTACAAACGAGCTGCCACTAGATATATTCACGAAGTTTCACATCGATGGATCCTTTTTAGAAATCAATATTTTGAATGGGGACCAGAGGGTTACGTCGTAGGACCGGCACCAGATGATTCCGACAAATGTCCAATTAAAAGAGAACAAAACATTGCTGGAAAAAGTCAACTTTCTGCCGCATGTCTTGAGGGCTGTGCGAAAAATTACAGGCGAAAATATGGAGATTATGATCTCATTATGAATAATTGTCATATATTTGCGAACAGAATGTCTAAAATACTCTGTAAGGAAACTAAGTGTCCAGAATGGTGTACATATTAAATTCTTTGTCAATTGACCGAGTATGAATTGTGTTCATAATATTAGCATACATTAAATTAAATGAACGTGCCGACACCAACTGTGACACGGGACCTCGGTTTTTACTGTCTCATCTGAAGGACAGGAAACTGACCTGCCGCCGGTTGGACTCGAACTCACGACCCCAGGATCAATAGTTGTGCAAGCTATCGACTGAGCCAGGTCAGCTTAAGAACAACAGTAAACATGCAGATAAAATGAAAGTGTCTTATTTCCGTATAAACACAAAAATGTAAATTAATCATCTTTCATATTATCTGTTGCAATGTGGATACCGTCAACTACGTAACATTGTCCTTAAAATATTGCAATACCCCATTCTGAAAAAATCTAATGGCATATGATTAGCCCAATATTTTTATGTACAAAATTCGGTAATACAAAATAATACTGATTGTATCTGTCCATAGCTTGAACTGAATTACAAAACATTTCATAATCCAGATAACAATTTTACAATATAGTATATATTGAATATCATTGCAACAGATGCAGTAATCATAGCTAAATTTGAATAATTCTGCTATGTAGTAAATAAAAAATATGAGTCAGAATCAGTTTTTTTTTCACAAATTTTTTAAAAACGAATAAGCCACTTCTGGGCGGTCGACTTCCTCTGTATGTGATATACTACAATAAATATTAACACAAATCCTTGTCTAAAACAATTTTTATTTAAACTTATGTAAACAATTAGACAAATACCATGATACTGCCACAGGCACTAAAAAAATATACAAGAAGAAGTACTAGTTGGAAATCACGGATTGATATATCAAATTGATGCGCGCAACGGTATACTGCATATATATCAAGTCAATGTATATTTTATTGTTTTGGTCTATGATATAAGTTAACAGGAATAGGTAAATTACTTATTATACTAGTATTTACATCGATATGATATATATATATATATATATATATATATATATATATATATATATATATATATATATATATATATATATATATATATATATATATACATATGTGTGTGTGAGTGTGTGTGCGTGTATGTGTGTGTGTGTGTGTGTGTGTGTGTGTGTGTGTGTGTGTGTGTGTGTGTGTGTGTGTGTGTGTGTGTGTGTGTGTGTGTGTGTGTGTGTTGTTTATTCATTTCCAATTCTGGTACAAAATTGGAAATATATAAACGACAGTATTGTTTAAGCCGTCATTCTTTATGTAGATACGCTGAGGTTTAATCCCTTTTTGATCTGGGAATGATCGACGAACCAGTATAAGCAGATCTACATGGCTATATTTTATGTCGTGGTATGTTTTGATACTAATTACTATTTACTCAGATATAAAAAATAATGATATTTAACAGAGTTTTGCACTGTCGTTTTGGAAGTATTGTCATGCTGTAAATTTAGAATTTTATGTAGGTATGTAAATACAGACGAATTATGATACAGTATATAGTATCTTGTAACTAACTGTATCTAGGGCTTTTAAAGTTGATTAGTTCGGTTTTTATTTCAATTTCAACATCATTTCAAATGAAGATAAACGACGATTCAGCTCAGGACTAAACAGTGGCTGTGAATGAAATTGATGATAACATATAAAATGACTATTGACTACTGTCAAATTTTGAGGACATCCTTTCCCTTCCTCAGGACTTACAAATTAAACTATTAAAATTAAAATTAAAATGACATAAATGAAACATACACTCACAGGACGTAATCGGTTAGTCTGAGGAAGTGACAGGTCGTTCCGAATATATATATATATATATATATATATATATATATATATATATATATATATATATATATATATATATATATATATATATTATATATATATATTGCTTTCATTTAAGGTGATGTAGATCAATTTATAAAATAATTCTGTTTATCCTATGACAGCCTAGAAATGATCAACATGGAGTCATATCAATTACACGAAAACCAAAGAGGAAAAGTTGAAACATATCTTGATATTAGATACAAGTATTGCATTAAAATAATATGCGTTGGAGAAACATTACGAACAATATATATATATATAGTGTCAAACTTTAAAAACATTATGAGAAATTAACAAGAAAAATTATTTGCAGTAATGTTTGCCATCTAGGATTTAGTCTTTTCAGCTAAAACTGTTTTACTTTTTTTCGACTTCTTAACAGCTGTTCCTTCAGGTGACAGGTAACATACGTTATCATTTTGAACATAATAGCCTTAAGTTTTTTTTGTAATGAAAAGATATACCAGAAAATCATATTATGCTTACGTCTAACGTCTAAATGTCAAAGATGAAATAAAGATATATATATATATATATATATATATATATATATATATATATATATATATATATAGATATAGATATAGATGTATATAGATGTATATATATATATAGATATATATATATATATATATATATATATATAAAGTTCCAGTGAAGCTTAGCATTTTCTAATTTTTATAATGTTTTACCGTTTCTGTAACTATGAAATAAACACTGTAATGTGATTCACAGAGGTATTCTATTACAATCAATTTGAATAAATAAAGACAAAAAGATCAGATCTTTACAGATAAAATTTTGCAGTAAAAATTGTCAATTAAAGATAAAAAATCATCGATGTAATTGTCTGTATGTGTCTTGTCTCAACTAAAAATAGCCGAAATTACTGACGTTATTTATAACTGTTAATACCACGTGTCGATTTCATTAATTGTTGATTACATGTGGTAACCCTGTTACTATAAACAGATATGCGCCATGTCTGACGTAGTGTTGACCTGTTGACCTACATCATGATACAATGCTTTTTACTATTGACCTGCGGCATTTGCGTACCGGTATTTGTGTGCTTGTTTCTAATTGTGTACAGTTATTATCATAGTTGGTCAGTTTCACCACACGATTCACGTCTAATGGTGCGCGTCATAGGATTCCATGAAATTCTATCATCATTTTTATTATAAGATATATCTTTTGACCTGAATATATTATTCATCGGATTATCTTAAAAATCCCATCCCCGTTTAAGAGGCATAAGTAGGCTATAATGTCCAAATGATGGACTGTAACATGTAATTTAATAATTTTTACAGGAAGTAAAACTTAGATGCATTTACTTATCCGTATAGAGATTTTTCGTCAACAAATTTAAAATTTCTGATTAAATAATTAAATAAATTTATATACATGTAATTTTCTTAATCAGAAAATTAAAATAAAAATAAAAATATATAATAACATTGAATTATAGTTTCTGGGAAAATTCTGCCGAAATGCGAAAAGAAATGTTTTCACAATGTATATTTTTTAATGTTGTTTTATAAGAAATATATATA
>BROG01000219.1:727500-977500 GCA_030159075.1 Atrina japonica | reverse complement strand
TAGTGGTCTCTCCATGGGAACATTGGAAATGGAATCCTCCTCCACCATCAACATAAAACTGACAAATTGTTCAGTGTGTCGTAAAGTACCCTTATAACAAACAAAAGTCAGAATTTACGTTTAGCTACCACCTCCATATTAAAGATAAAAACCAGCTGCAATTGGATATGTTTGCATATTTATGACATAAAATGGCAAATAATGTGAAAATAAATTCTCATAGGAATAAAACTTCAGAAATACTAAACAATATATATATATATATATATATATATATATATATATATATATATATTAGTGCATTATCAAATACTGAGTACCGGACTCAAGCTATCTTTTCATTGTTTTTACAGGAAAAAAATGAGTTTGACCCAGACTGTTCATGTGAATGATAAAAAAAATAATTATGGGTTATCCATTCAGTCAGATACGTTGAGTATCGTACTCTAACTTTGAGTATATACTCTAAACTATTTTTTATATCTGATGTTTTCTTGAATTACGCATTTTTCATGCTTATATTCAAATGTATGCAATGATTATATAAATATCCAGTTACAGCATACATTCTGTGTAATTTCATCTTAAAATCCTTGAACTTTTCTTGATGACTCGGCCGCTGAATAATCATTTAAAAAAATATTTTAACACATTTGATTAATATGATTTCCTCAATATTACGTCACTGTAGCAGTTTAATTAATTAATTGTTTATCTCTATCATCATTTTGAAATATTATTATTATTATTATTATTATTATTATTTCTAATTTTTATCATTACGAACACACTTCAATAGATTTGACTTACAATCACACTTCTTGTATGTTTATTGAGTGCTGACATGGGCAAACAGACAAATTTCAGGAAATGCGTGTTTTGAATCAAAGTTACATCATGTGAATGTAATTAAATCCTGATCACTTTTAGCCATAAAACATACGGAAGTCGTCATAAATAGAATAAGACAATGTATATTAAGAATTACACTTCATGAATATTGAAATTCTAAAGAAATATCATGACGGCAACATCACACAGTTCCTGACTAACGGTTATTATTGTTTTACAACCTTTAATGTAATTGTATATGTCGCAATATGGCTCATGGCTGTAAAATCAACCAATGATCCTTCGCGTTACAAATATGCGTATGACTACTCGTCGACCAATTATTGTCACCTTTGCATCATAAATTTGTCTCAACAAACCATTGCAGTACTGCTGCTTGATTCACTATTAATTAATTATGAGGGGCGATCTAAAGGATTTCAGTCTAAGAAATAGCCTTTCTATATTTTACAAAGCCTATAAAAATATCTAAATGTGATTGGGTTCTTTATATATCACAGATTATATTGTAATAGAAAAATGTCAAATGTAAAACGGCGAATATTACCGTACATCGGATGAGTTTCCCCGTCGCAATTATTGACGGTAATAAAATAATCATTTATATGTTTTATTGTGATTAATACCGCAATGTCCATGACCCTCTCCCACTGACCAAATATTATATATATATATAACTGTCTGTTATCCTTTGTACATTACAACTCGCTCAACTCTGGTCTCTCAACAGTTCTACAAGAATTTAGTCAACACTACAATGATGTGCCAAATCCTGTTGTTTTTGTGTATTGTCGGATTTTCTTATGGACAGTTTTGGGATGACAGCGGCGATGATGATGATCGCATGAATATTTGGTCGCGTCGTAGATCAAACGATTTTTTCTCGTCAGAATCAAACGAATTTGACGACTTTGATGACGACTTTTCTGGTATGAGATTTTCAAGACGAAGACAGTCAAGAAACGTTGGTTTCCAATCCAGACGATTTCAACCACAAAGAAGATTTGTTTCACCTACAAGAAATTTTGGAAGAAGTAGCAGGCAATTTAGCAGCTCTAGATTTAGCAGTCCTACAAGATTTAGCAGTTCTTCTAGATTTAGCAGTCCTACTCGATTTAGCAGTTCTTCTAGATTTAGCAGTCCTTCAAGATTTAGCAGCCCTTCTAGATTTAACAGTTTCAGAACTCAAAGTCGAAGACCACAATTCCAACAAAGCAGAAGTCCAAGTAGATTCAGTTCCTTTGGGAGAACAACATCTCGGAGAAGAACAACCCAAACCCCAAACTTCGGTAAGAATCTAAACTATGTTATCTATAAAATATGTTGTCCTACTTTGGGCAGATTCTAATATAGTTCAATCAGAATTAGTAGATCCAAAAAAGTCCAATAACCAAAGTACGGATATATAGAATTTCCTTTACCGGGAATTATAAAGCTCTCAACTGTTATAATATTATATATTAATGTTTATGTCTAATATGGTTACATATTACCATATCCATTGTCATATTTAAATCTACAACAGTTTTAATTCTTAATTTCTCAAACGCTAATATTTAATTATATTGAAATTTTAGACGGATTTGGCAACGCATTTAAGTTTATATTATAAACTACATTATAATTTTTACATTATAATTTGGCCTTGCATGAAACCACTTTCGGATATATGTATATATATATATATATATATATATATATATATATATATATATTATATATATATATATATATCATATATATATATATATATATATATATATATATATATATATATATATATATATATATAATATATATATATATATCGGGAGTCGAAGTTCAAGGGTCATCCTAGTTCGGAACATCGGGCTTCATTGAAGGTAACTGAGAATCATTATTTTTTACTTTCAGAGATTTTATAAGCTGTATATGACTACTTCGAAACCATATAAGACATAAACACACATGATAGTTAATAGTAAGTGATAAAATAACACATTTTGTGAACTTTAAACATTGATTGTTTATGAGAAGAGGGGCGATTTCGTGTATATTTTGTCTTCGAATTATTTTTCATTTTCATAAACATTGATTCAAAACATCGAGACATTTGATTCATAAAAGTTCGAATTCAAAAAGGTTATAATGAGTGTTAAATAAAAATTCAAGTTATTCGGATTTTTCCAAATAGTTCGAATAATCGAGAAATTCGCCTTTCTTTATGTTTATATGTATGTTTATATATATATATTTATATATATATATATATATATATATATATATATATATATATATATATATATACATTGTATATATATATAGAGAGAGAGAGATAGATAGATAGACAGATAGATAGATAGATAGATAGATAGATAAATAAGTCATCTCATTTTATTTTAAAGTATAATTTGATTTTATCATCCAGGCTTATTGACGGGAATGATGATGGCAGATAGCTTTGATATGCCAGATTTCTTTGAATTCTGAGTCCAGATGATGCGTTTTATCTATCCAAAAGCTACTGAGGTTGTTCTAAATCTCTTCAACACAAACAGTCCCCTGAAATCGACAATGAGTGACCGAACGAATAAACACCAAGAAAATGGCTTCCATGGTTGGAACTAATGTCAGCGCCAGAACCAGCTTGTCATTGTGTTAACAGATACATTATTCCGTACGCTTTTACCTTGTGCTTTAATGTATGTAGGTGTGAGTCGATGTGAGTTGATGTGTGTTTGTGTGTTGTTGTTTTTGGCATGTGTTGGGGTGGGTTAATCTCTATGGGAATACAAAAGTCTGTTACTTTATTTTCTTGATTATTCATGAAAGGTATTATTTATAGATATTCTTTTTTAATATGCGAATCAACACCAGAATTCTATTTTCGTTTAAATCATTGTGGTCAAAGCTGAATTGATATTTATTAATCCGTTTAAAGACGTTTTGATGACATTCACTCGACTAAAGTTTACAATTGTTTCTAAGATTCTTAATTGTTTTACCAAGGCGAGAATTTGTTATTGCTTTATTATTTAATAAAACTGATATACTGTATTTCTTTGTTGTTCTTCAATTATAATAAACAATATCTTGTTTGTATATAAACCAGAAAATAAGGTTTAAATGCATTGTTTACTGTTATCCTCAAATGGGATATGTGTTGAACGCAAAACTACATGTATAAACATCACTACATTACAATAGGAGTCATATTTTTCATAAATAGTTTAATAATCTAATAAATAAATGTAAACGTTACTTCCAAGTTTTATGACCAAAACTTAAAACCATTATCTAATGTCAACGACAAAAGCGTAGAATACGTCAAGATTGAAGTCCTGTAATTAGAATATAGACAATATTGCAATAAACATTTGCATTTACTTAGTACCCCAGTGAGTACAGAGCTCTATCAACACGATAGAGAAGGTCACCCGGATTAAAGTTAAATACCACCCGTAAAGCAAGTCAGCAAATGGATATTTCTGTCTCAGAATAACTCGTTAAATTTGTAGAAGTTTCTCTTCAGTTCGAAGCAAATCACTATCAAAAGGTATTGGTACTATCTTTATGATATCTATTTTGTTAGTTTCTCTGTATTGCGGTAAATCTATGTACTTATATCAGGATCACCTATTGCCTCCGTGGTGAAGTAAATAGAGTATCGCTCTCTTAAAACATGGAGTCTGTCACCTCTGTTCAGTACAGGTTCGAGTCCCGCTGGAACCTTAGCTAATTTTATTTGAGAGTTTACCGGTATACTTGTGAAAGGTACCCGGTGGTCTCTTCCCAGGATGCATTGTACCACTACAATGGCCGTCGCCATATGAAAATATGAAACATTTGTGTATAATGCCGTAAAACCAAGCTAATGACGTAAAATCTATTATTAATTCAAAACTTTAGAATCAACTCCGCGAATAAATTCTCATTAATATTTGTTGACTTGAAAATAAGATTTTGACCTTGTTGTATGACAATGTGTGATATTTTGTACCTATATTTGTACCTGTCTTATTTTACCTGTATTATACCTGTAAATACATATATGCAGACATTTTTATCAATCACTTATTGTTTGTCCCTATCATTTCTGGTCAACTGAAGACAAATAAAACAATTTATGTGGGCAATATTTTCGATCATTGGGATAAACTATCATGGATTGTCATCAGAGACATTCCTAGATCTCGATTGAGGCAAATTAAGTGTTAAAACAAATCTTGCATATTTTCCCCAATGTGCCACAAACCAGTTTACTTTTTGAAGCAACTTAAAGTTAATTTCATCTCTCTCTCTCTCTCTCTCTCTCTCTCTCTCTCATCATATACGATTGATTTACGATACATGCTTCTGCATTACTCAGGTTTATGATAATTTGAGAGGGCGTTGCACATCATGTCTCATTATGTATGCACATTAAAAATCAATAAGAACTGTCTCATAAAGATATTGCTATCATATGCAGAATAATTAATTATCCCTGTGTTATATTATTGGGCATATAATTATTCATTGACAATGTTTACACACACACACACACACACACACACACACACACACACACACACACACACACACACACCTGACATATATATATATATATATATATATATATATATATAAAAGATAATATATATATATATATGTATATGTATATATATATATATATATATATATATATATATATATATATATATATATATATATTATTATTTATTTATTTATTTTCGAGAAAACCTCTTTTGTATTATCAACCAATAATCAATTACCTACAGAAAGAACTTCCAGAGAGTCCTATATTAAAAACTTTTTTTCAACCAGTATCTATACTATGAATAAGTGGTGGTACTTGTATTAATTGTAAGATTCCTAAATAATTATCCCTTTAAACTTGTAGTTCGTTATAGTATATCCTCACTCTTTACAATTCTCAGGAGCCGGCCTATCTCAGTCGGTAGCTCGCTTGACTCTGGATCGTGAGGTCGCGAGTTCGAGTCCTACCGGCGGCAGGTTGGTTTCCTGTCTTTCGGATGAAAACTGGAGGTCCTGTGTCACAGTAGGTGTCAGCACGTTAAGGAACCCTCGCTGCTCAATGGCCGTAAGTGCCGAGCATAGGCCAAAATTTGAAGTCCTTCGCCGGCATTTGGTGACGTCTCCATATGAGTGAAATATTCGTGTGTGGGACGTTAAACAACAATACACAAACAAATACAATTCTCAGTTGACTTTGTATCGTAACTATGAAGTACTTTTTCTATCTTTTATTTCTGTCAAATCAGTTTCAACAAAAGTTATAGAAAAAGTTCAACATCAACTTGACCCAATTTGGAACAAAAGTCCATCGTTGATTCCATTCACATCTGTTAATTATGTACTGGTCATGGAGAAATTTGCCTGAATAAGAAAAGATAAGTCATTAATGCAAACATTACTCATATAAATTGGTTTCAATTAGGAATACAGAAAATTTGTATGAAAGGTTTGAATTTAAAGATATTTTACAAATCTCTCGTGGGCGTGGGGATATTGAAACATTCATTTGTACATTAAAGGGACATTAGCTGTGATTTCTTTTTTAATTTTATAATCTGTACTTGGTGTATAATGAGAAAAAACAGCTTTACATAGGCATACATCTTATATTCCTATATATTTGGTGAAAATAAGATTAGGGTTTGTGAGGTATGTAAGGTTGAATTAATCAATTTCAAGTGAATAATTGTCAAACTGGTTTTCCCAAGCAATTTACACAAAATATTCTGGAATTTAGGAATTCTTATGCCTGTGTATATATCTTTTCATTGTGTATAAATCTACGTTGTAGGAATGTCCGAATAGCACAGTGGTTACCATACTCACTTCTAAACAATGCGGTCCGGGTTCGATCCTTGAATTAAACAGGGGAGTATGTGAGATGGTATGTTGGTCGCCAAGTCGGATACGTGGGTTTTATTCGGGTATTCCGGTTTTCTCCGATAGCAAGGACCCCCGCGCGCCAACATCAGGGACAATGAGGGACAAAGATATAAGTTGACATAAATTGTTTGTTAATCGTTGTAAATGAATAAAGTTTAAACTAAGTTATAAGAAAGAACATTATTTTTTAAAAAAAACACAGCTAATGTCCCTTTTAAACGTAGCTAAACAAAATGGATTTTTGAAAATTTGTGTATTGCACTTTACATGAATCTTTCTATTTCACGCGATGTTTCATTGTATTTATTTATCAAATTCAAAGTCAATAAATTATGTGATAAAATAGTTATCTCGTGTGTTATTTAACTTATCTTATCGAATTTCATGTGAGGTCTTAGGTCTGCAAAACACAGGACCAGTACATTCTGGAACACGTTTTAGTACACCAAAATATTGTGCATTGTGCGTGGTCATATGTTCGGGACTCATGCTAAGGCGAATGTGTTATCCGGTTTTCTGTATTCCTACTATAAATAATATGATGGTAAATCTGTCAATATTAGTCTAAAAAAATTGGCAAAAAAATGAAATTAAAATAATTCATGACCATAAGGTTTTTTTAGTACAGGACAATTCAAACGTCTTTATTAACGTTTATACCAAAATATACATACCGAGTACAGACAGTGCTACCGAGTCGTGACAAAGAAGGACATAGTCCATACCGAGTCGTGACAAAGATGGATATAGTCCAAATATGTAGCTATATCCGTCCAGTAGACTAAGACTGCCAACTATTTTACGCCTACATTTGAATGTTTTATATATTATAGATCTGCAGTGTTCTAATATATTCAATTGCCAAAACTCATTTTTTCGCAGGGTATGAAATACTGATATTTTTTATATACCGCCATTAACACGCTAAGTCATTCTGGCCGGTTCATTACGTATGATAGTGCCGGAAAACACTTGATAAATTCGTATTGGATGTTTAAGCAAACATGAAGTTCGAACGAAGGAAAAACAGCATTATTACCTATATTGTAATTTCGTTTTACAAGGACATCAGAACAAGGGCGGACACCTTAAATGCTTCCAACGCGCCTGTAAAAATTACGCTCAATAATTAAAGTAAACGGTAGCACTAACCGTTGAAGATGTAAGTCTTGTTAACAAGTAGATTCTTTTCACATAGGCTGCTTCCGTATGGCGTATATATGTATATTGTCCTCATCTCAATAGTTGGATTCTAAAATTACAGTTAGTAAATAATCAACTAGAAATGTCTTTATGACCTTATCTGTATCGTGTTGACATTATGTTGAATATATGCAGATATTATGTTTCCATTCTACAGAAAACTTAAACCTTCATACCCGACAGGCTATAATAGACGTGTCTAAACAATAGAAAATATACATACCATCTAGATACTAAGGGTTGGCAGGGTTTAGTCCTTCAGCTTATGAATACTTTGTCCAAGGAAATTTAAATAATGTGATTTTGTAAGAAATATAACGCAATTGCATTTGTTTAAATATTATTAACAATACTACCAAAGTTATAATTTTAGAAAAGTGGTCAAAACAAATGCTCGATATGATCGTTTCTGCCATTAAAACTTCATCAGCTGAGCTCGTGATTAAGAAAAATGTATATAAATGTATCTAATTGAGAAAACAATTTATTTTAGAATTCGACATAATAGATAAAGAATACAAGTTTTTTTAATAGTGGTTATATAATTTGATAACGTACATGGATAAGACATATTTATAAGTCACCTTGTTGAGATTTGTAGATGTTAAATCACTGACGCCAAAAGTCGTAAGTGTCTTACAATGACACGATAAACGTCATTAAAAGTATAATGATGAAAAACAAATAAATATTCGAAACTCAAAGGTCATTAGAATATGACAAATTAGATATGACAACTGTCTAACCACGAAACAAAATTGCAAATTCAAAACGGGATGGGATCAAGTGGCCAAAGGGAGTCAGTGTCCCCTGCTGATATGCCACACCTGCGGCGAATGTTTCGTGGAAACTTGTCGATGAAAAGTTCGGTGAAAAGGTCAACCTCGCTGAAAAGGTTATCACTCGTCTGCTCCAGATCTGATTGGCAATAGAAAATCACTGTAACGCATATATGACATGCTTAATCCTCCCTGGCACCTGATCCCACGTCTGATTTTACATCTATTTTATGTTCACCATATCAGAAATATCATCTTAAGGAATATATCGTGTTAAACACTTGTGTACTTTCATATCAATTAATTCTGTGCTTAAGATTTATTTTTTCATTTTATCTATTTCATCATCATTTCTTTTACGTGAATCATCATCTTCATTATCATTAGTAGTAGAAGTAGTCGTAGTAGTGGTAGTTGCACGACTGAGTCACAGATAAATATAAATACCCTGTAGAAAGTGGACGGCTGAATCACAGATAAAATTAAATACCCTGTAGAACATGGATTGATGAATCATAGATAAAACATAATTACCCTGTAGAACGTGAATGGATGAATTATAGATAAAACATAAATACCCTGTAGAACGTGGACGGATGCACTTTATACTTTTTATGTTGTTTCTGAGAACTAAGGGGTGTCTCCAGACCCATGTATTCAACCACCTTTCCTTTAATGGCTGAGGGAAGAAATATAGACAAATGATGAAACATGTGATTATATATATTCTCAAAGGGAAGTATCAGTATGCAAAAAAAAAAACAGAAAAAAATCAAATTTCACAAATTTTAGGCCACTTGGCTTTTATCAATTGAAAGACGACAGTGTGTTTATTGTCGTCTTTCACTTGATAAAGGCCGAAAATTTGTGAAATTTTAGTGTTTTTCTGTTGTTGTTTTTTTGCATATATATATATATATATATATATATATATATATATATTATATATATATATATATATATATATATATATATATATATATATATAAAATAAACAGCACAAATACAGAAAATATATGCTTGAATGAACAATAGGACTTTCTATTTATCGCGTTTTAAGCTGTCGTGTTGAAAATCTAGCCCTTTACCTTGCAGACCACGTGTAAATTTCCATTTGTTTGATAACAACCTTTTGTTTCAGTTGTATATTTTATCTTCAAAATCAGACAACAGATTAGATTGTTTTAGGAAATATTCATATAAAATTGTAATGATTTCAATACCTCTAGTATATGTGATATGGACAGAGAAAATGTTTTATAGACTTATTGTTTATTCCTTAGTAGATGTAATATATTAAGATCTAAAGTGAAAGATATCAATAATAATCTCTAGATAAATACTTTAAAAATAGTCCTTATTTTTAAAATCTAATACCATTGTAAGATTTTTAAAAAAAATACTAAAAAATCAGTTTCCTTTATAGGTATCGCGCTATCAGAGGACTTGTGAGTGGTGAACTTCAAAACAATAATAAAAATAATGATCATCTCATCATCGTCATCATCAACATCATCATCATCATCATCATCATCATCATCATCTAACACTAACGATGAACCCGTAAAAGAACCGAAATTAACAAAAGAATATGTGTCGCTAAACAAATAATTTCTGACATTAATGTATTAATTGAATTATACGTACTAAAATCTGCCTTACAATAGCTCAAACGTCGATTGAAAGAAGGCGGGGCACACGTACAGGCACTGCATACTTCAAAAGAAATAGCAAGAACGATGAGAAGACTCGTCGTTATACTGTTCATGATTTATCAACCGAATACGTCGGACTCTTAAGTTATAATAGATACAATTCCATTCTAAATACCATTTTTATATGAATGTCGAAAAAATTTAATCTTATAAAGATCTCACAGCTGACACGACTATGTTTAATGTGCGTTTTCAGCAACATCGAAGTATGTATATATTTAGTGTTCAGCACATCTGTCGCAAGAACAGAAAGGTTAACAAGAACTTTACACGGAAATACTAAAAGGTTATAATTCTAAAAAACAAATAAAAGAGAATCTAAGATGTAAAAAATCATGAAATGAAACTTCCTTTTATTGTCAGTAAAAAAACTGTCGATAATAAGTCACTGGGTGCTCTGAGATAGTGAAAATGCGATCGGAATATGAGGAGCAATTGAATAATAAAGTGAAATTTGATAACATAATCTGGTGATCAGTATCTCTGTATTATGGATTTCATGGCTAACTAGTATAAATTCAAATTTCATTTAGATTTCAATTTCTTTGTTTTTTTGTTTGTTTATTGTTGTTTAACGTCCCACTCAAGAATCTTTCACTCATATGGAGACGTGACCAAATGCCGGCGAAGGGCTTAAAATTTTGGCCTGTGCTCGGCACTTACGGCCATTGAGCAGTGAGAGTTCTTTAACGTGACGACACCTACTGCGACACGAGACCTCGATTTTTACTGTTTCATCCGAATGACAAGAAACCAACCTGCCGCCGGCTGGACTCGAACTCACGACCCCACGATCAAGAGCCTAACGCGTTACCGACTAAGTCAGACCGGCTTCATTAATATTTCAAAGACGTATTAGAACTATGTTAATATCTTCAAGAGTACCACAGCATATTAGAGTTATCTGCCCTTATCTGAGAGGCTCGTTTCAAATTGTAATGTTCTACGTATTATCAACCAAATGTATACGGTCACAGATTTAAAAATAACTTTTTTGATTTATTTGATTTATTTGCTTTCTTTCTTTTTGTGTATGGATGTTAAGTCAACATTTTTACGTGTACCCAGGCAAAAACAACTGTCCCTTCGCAGATACAATGGCTCGCAAAATCTACTACTTCATCGTTTAAAGTGCAATGCTCAAACAACTTGGCTACGGAGGCCCAACTTAACCAGACTTTTTATATCTGAATACATGCATTTTGGGGATCGTATATTTTAAATTTAATTTATTCCCAAATAACATCTTATATTGGTAGTTCTGTAATATTCGCATCGCCTGGGTCACTTCTTTCTTCCATTTTGTTATCCGTGAGAATAATATTTACCCCTGACACTGAACAAATAGGCAGCTATGTTCTCCAGTACCATCGGGATTCACGAAATTGACTGGGAATTCTAGAGGGTTTATAAAATGAAATTCACGGACAGTTGCATTGTTTTCCTCAAAACATACTCATTATATCCACGTCACGTCATTCTCAACACGATAAAACCAGGCTTCTCGTTAGCTATTCAATGATTTCTAACACCGTCATCACGTGCTAAAGTTAGTACAACGCTAGCAATACACTACTAAGATTAACATGGAGCTTCGTAAACATTCCCTAAAACGCGTTGCGTTCTCTACGACTTTGCTTCTCTGCAAACTCTTCTATGCTTCTTCTGAAATCCTAATAGAAAACACGGGCATTGGAGTAGATACTTTGGATGCCAAGAAATATTTTGTGTTAGTTCAAAATATTTTACATTAAATCAGTAAAATTAATTCAATAAAAGATATAGACATAGCATAAATATTTATAAATTTTACGGTCGGTATATCATCGTTTGCGTTTACACTGTTTCACTAAATGAAATGTTGAGTTACCTGTTTAATAGCGGTTGTGTAGATGTCTGTATCAATTTTGATTTCTTCCTCATCTATTTCATTTAAAATTGACTATGGGCCCTAAAGGTATAACCGGTCAACAGGGGATGCTTACTCCTCCATGTCACCTGATCCCACCTCTGAACTTCCTGAGGTCCGTGTTTGTCCAATATCATGAGATTTGTATATGTATATAAATTATGGACATCCTGTAAATTTACACTTTTGTATCTGAGATTTTATATATATGTATATATGTAAATTCAATAGCCCTGACACACATTTGCAGACATATGCAAAATCTGAAACTGGGCAGAAGTAAAAAAAAAAAAAAAAGAAAGAAAAACATTTAGCAAATTGATTTTTTGCGAATCTTAATTCAAACTTTAAACTCTACATCCAACAGAGTAACCTAATGCGTCAGGCATCATTTGATGCTCCAGAGGTAAAATACTTTGGTTCGCAAAGGAAAGGAGTTTGATATACATACATATAATGTATAAAATATAGAGAACGTTCCTTCAACAAGCTTCAAATCAAAGTATTTCGTTTAAGAATAAAACCCCGTTACCTGTTCGATAGCAGTTGTTGAGTCCTTCTGTACCAACTGTGGCGAGGGTTTTTTGCTCATCTATTTTATTTGAATTTGACTGTGGACTCAAAGCGGGCGTTACCGGTCAACAGAGGATGCTTACTCCTCCCTGTCACCAGATCCTACATCTGGATTTACAGAAGTCTGCGTTTGTCCAATATCATTAGATTTGTATATATGTATATGTATTTAGGTTATACCCTGAAGATTTATACTTTGGTATCAGAGATTTTATATGTGTAATTTTCAAAAGTCGTCACACACCTTTGCAGACAATTGTATCTTTTGGTAGCAAACTTTAAATTTTCTACAAATTCTGAAACTGAACAAACCTATAAAAAACATTAGTAGGCAGAAATATAAAACAAAACATTTAGCAATTTACTTTTGCGACTCCTGATTCAAACTCTATACTCTACATTCAACCGAGTTCCCTAATTAATCCTACGAGGTATAATGATCACATCGGACAACTGTTAGAGATACTAATGAAGTATAATATACACATCGGACAAATGGTATAGATACTAATGAAGTGTAATATCCACATCGGACAACTGGTATATTTACTAATGAAGTGTAATATCCACATCGGACAACTGTTATAGATACTAATGAAGTATAATATACACATCGGACAACTTGTATAGATACTAATGAAGTGTAATATACACATCAGGCAACTGGTAAACATACTAATGAGATGTAAAATACACATCGGACAACTAGTATTGATACTAATGAAGTGTAATATACACATCGGACAAATGGTATAGATACTAATGAAGTACAATATACACATCGGACAACTGGTATAGATTCTTACGGGGTCTAATGTTCACATCGGACAACTGTTATAGATACTAATGAAGTATAATATACACATCGGACAACTTGTATAGATACTAATGAAGTGTAATATACACATCAGGCAACTGGTAAAGATACTAATGAGATGTAATATATACATCGGACAACTAGTATTGATACTAATGAAGTGTAATATACACATCGGACAACTGGTATAGATACTAATGAAGTACAATATACACATCGGACAACTGGTATAGATTCTTACGGGGTCTAATGTTCACATCGGACAACTGGTATAGATACTAATGAAGTACAATATACACATCGGACAACTGTTATAGATACTTACGTGGTATAATGTGACGAATAGCACGTGAAGTAAAATAAACAAAACAACAGTTTTACAAAGTTTAAAGTTTATTCACAACGGCGCAATAATTAACAATACATTAATGCAGGATTAACCGTGTTTTTGTAGATTCAAGCTTGGAATGTTTCGCCGAAACCAACTAATAAACATTCAGCAGAATTCATAAAGCTTTGGTAGTAAGGCTTTTGCCCATTTTGGGATGGCCCTCCATCGCTCGTTCCATTCACATTTGTTGAAAATATATTTATCCAAAATGTATTTTCCTGTAAAAGACCAATGTTTCAGTATAATCATTCTGTAAAAAAGAACTGTTACTAATTTAGAGTAGTTTGTGTACT
Organism: Atrina japonica; assembly: GCA_030159075.1. NCBI lineage: Eukaryota > Metazoa > Mollusca > Bivalvia > Pterioida > Pinnidae > Atrina > Atrina japonica. The sequence goes on along the minus strand of BROG01000219.1, from coordinate 963,067 downwards.
GTAGGTTTATATAATAATAATAATAATAATAATAATAATAATGATAATGATATAATTTTTATTATAGCAAAAATATGTAATCAAGGATTTTTCATTTACTTTATATTTGACTTTATTCCGTATCAGATCTCATATTTATACCCAAGTTCAAAAATTACAAATTCAATGGCGTTATTCTGAAGGTTTTCATGACGCTCGTCATTCTCCATATTCGTTGTTGGCTGTATTGTTGTTTAACGTCCCACTTAAGAATCTTTCACTCACAAGGAGACGTCATCAAATGCCGGTAAAGGGCTTCAAATTTTGGCTTATGGTCAGCACTTAAGGCCATTGAACAGTAAAGGTCCCTTAACGTGCCGACACCTACTGTGACACGGTACCTCGGTTTTTACTGTTTTATCCGAAGGACAGGAATCCGACCTGACGGCGGCTGAACTCGAACTCACGACCTCACGATCAAGAGTCGAGCGCGCTACCGACTGAGTCAAGTCACTCTTATCCATATTCATCATGTCATTATCCTCCAAAGCTTAGGAAAAAACAGAAGGGAAGTATTGTTAGTTACAATGTACTTACCATTGAAAATGTAAGTTTCGTTAACTTTGAGAGGCTGTTCACAGTAGCATTTACCATCCGGGGTATAGATATACAAGGATTTGGCATTTGCACCATTACCCGGATCCTAGAAAAAAAAATATGATGATGAATGTATATGTATTCAAAATTTTTGTTCTGTGGAGAAAAATCAAGTTAAACTATTCATATTACAAAATCATTTTCTACGAATCAATCCAATTTTCTGGATTGGATTTAATCTTACATTTATTCCTATATTTTATAAGGTATTTGTTCTGATTTGTGTTGAATTTGCATTGAAACGTCTTCATCAGAGACAGTGGCATCAACATTATTGTTATTATTATCATCATCATCATCTTCATTATCATCATCATCTTCACCATCATCATCATCATCATCATCATCATCATCATCATCATCTGTTTTGTTATTTAGAGATCAACATGAGTCTAACGTGGTTTGGCCGGTGATATTGAAAATTGGTTATTATTGTTACACATTACACATTACAGTTATAAAACCCTTTGTGTGGTTGAAATTTAGCGCTATGAACATTTTCACGATTACACGATGGTATTTGTTTTGAATATTTATGTTCATAATTCACTCGCTAATTTTAACACATTTACGTCTTTTCTAAACACCTCATTTAACAATATATGTATAAACATTACTTACCCGGTAAAATCTAGGCCATATCAAATACTTTTTATACATAATCTTTGAACTTTCAAGTTTTTCAAGACCATCATACTGCACGACTTTTCCTCGCACAGCTAAAATATAATAGATATTCAAAATGTAAAGAAAAAATATGTCTTTTACCTATGATGCTTCATAAGTCGGCGAAAATTGTCATAGATTATTGTAAAATAATTTCATTAGAAATTCGGATTCACTGTCAGGGTTCCGTAAAACGTATCTTAATTATGGAAAGATAATGCAGTACCCTATATAATGCAATATCCGTTAATATTATTACTATTTACTTCGAATCGAAACATCCTGATGGTGTATAGGCTACACAAAAATTACTCTTTATCGAATGAAGTTTTTAAATACATACCGAGTTACAAACCTCCATTAAATAACATTACTGTAAATCCGGTATTATTCGCGATAATTGTATTTACGCGTAATGATAAAATTCTGACTTAAGGTTTATAACGTGATACTGAAAGTGAAACTAAAAGGCACAATAATATTGTGTTTGTTTCAGTTAACGTACATAAAAGAAAAGTTAAAGTTTTAAAAAGACGGTTGAATACTATTGTGAGTTTACATCACAACTTTTGTAATGGAAGTACGATAATAGAAATGAGCATTCGAATTTGCAAAAATATCATCTCACGAAAATTATCGGATTTATAGTTTTTAAAAATGATTTACACTAGTTAACGTCAAATTGACGACATAGACAATATTCTGAAACATTCATGAAACATTCATTTGTATAAATACATACTGAAGTCTGCTTTACAGTAACTCATACGTCGATTGAATTTTTTTGGTGCACAAATACATCCAAAAGCCACTGCAATAAGTACTGAAATTACAATCAGGGGAATTAATTTGTTGGTATACATCACTGTTTGTCACGCCCGTTAGCTGAACCACAAATGGCTGCGAATAAAAAGCAGATCATTTATTTATATTATATGCAATTCTTTACAATTCCGTGTCATTTTGTACAATTACAACTTTTCATTGTGTATGTAAGTATTATTAATATGTTTAATCTGCCTCTGACATTTCAGGTGTGAATTTATTGATATTATATTACGCATATGTTGTTCAAAAAACATTATTTCGATTTTAAGATTAACATAAAATCCAGGGAATCTCTCTCTCTCTCTCTCTCTCTCTCTCTCTCTCTCTCTCTCTCTCTCTCTCTCTCTCTCTCTCACACACACACACACACACACACAAATATCACTATAACATTATCATTTACTATGGATCATGGTTCAGAAATGATACTATCAGCGTAAATAAATTTGTGCTTTATACGTTGGACATTTAATTTGTTTACGTTGGATCAGAAATGATACTATCAGCGTAAACAAATTGCGCTTCACACACACACACATATATATATAATATATATATATATATATATATATATATATATATATATATATATATATATATATATATAAGTCCAACGTAAAGAAATTTATATACATACATATATATATATATATATATATATATATATATATATATATATATATATATATATATATATATATATATATATATATATATATATATATAGACACCTCAACTAATATTCACATCTTTCTGGGGATCAAATGGAATATTGGGACAAACTGGAATATAAGACCTTTAATATCAATGATCAGTTAATGATGAATCTCGATTTAGACTATATTCTCACACATATTGATGCTGTCATTTAGGTGGTCTCAATATTCGTTTGCCTCGGATTGAAATGTGGTCATTCAATTGTGTATAAAGAGTCACGTGGTTGCATTCCAATGGACAGTTATTAGCAAATAAAAGACGACAATGGCTGATGATCCCATACACCTTTCTGTGTACAATGATAATTGAAGACATTTCGTAAATGAGAACGGTCCTCGACAAAGTAAAAGTTAATTGGATTATTTCCGACCGTCCATGGGGATGTCGGTTTGATTAAGTCCACTTCCAAGTCCTCAGACATCCCGACATATTATCGGGGAGGATAAGTAACAAATCTAATAATAATAATGATAGTAATTAAGGATTGTTTTTCATTTTTGAAATAGCATGGAATATATATGCAATGGATCATGGGGAAAATTCTGTGCAGCACACATATTGAATTTTTTCCATGATCAATTGCATATATATTCCATGCTATTTCAAAAAAAATGAAAACCAATCCTTATATTTATTCATATACATTACCATTTTCTGTGAAATGGTAGTCAGCTGGTTACGAAATTCATTCTATATAATTGACTTTGCGGCGGAAGTTTTTTATATGACGTAACAGCTAAACAGCTGTGTGAGACGAGAAGTAATTCCCTTTTCTGCCCGGAAATACTAAATACAATTAAGGTTTATTTTCTTATTTTTCATACATTTTGAAAGAAACTAGTGATATGAAAATTTTTGAATACTTATTGTCAGATTTGAATCGAGATTATCTTATATTCGATCGCTTGTTGCAGGAAGGTTAAATGTTTCAGAAGAAATGGCCGAGGCCAAAGCCATGCTGCTGAATGATGACTGGTTTATTTACAACAAATTTAAGTTTGAATTCTGATATATTATTGATGGAATCTACTATAGAAAGTTTGAGTGTGACTTAGCTATTTTATTTGACATTTTTACCAATCAGCTGGGAATCGGGATGACTGATTCGTACGTAACTTACGTAAGTTTCATAGAATGCGATTGACTTATTGTTTCAGACAGGAATATCCAGTGAAAGCAAACAAATCGACCTGTTTATCAGATATGCTTGACAAATTTGCAAAAGCGCTAACTTCTTCAGACCAATTACAATTGTAACTACGAAGCAAATTTTCATTTCTATGGTCTGTGGTTCTGGTCATAACATGGCCTAGATAATCGCGATATGGGCCTGTAGGCTGTACAATGTGCTACAGATGTAGTCTCATGTTTCCAATTTCTTTCTGTGATTTTTTGTTTTGTTTGTGGTAGGCCTAATGTATGGCTTTTAGATTAAATACATAAGAAATAAACATGTGATGTTCTATTCTTTATTGATTCGTTCATGTATTCTTACGCTGAAAGGTAAATCGCGTAATGCTGGGGTCACGTGACTGCAAATACTGAATATACAATATATCGCTCTATATACAGGCAATGAAAGTAATTGCAGTCGGTATGTAAATGTATACATATAATCAGTTAAATTCGGCAGTGCGGTTTTCAGTTGTATTTAGAGAAATGTTCAGAGAAAATGTTAACATACAGTATGCAGATCAATACCACGTGACTTAACAAGGTCTTATTGTACATTTTGTCAAAGTCTAGGTTTATTGAATTTTAATGGATATACCTTCGACCTCTATGGGTATTTATTATTTTATGAGAGTGTTTTGTCGGAAATTAAAATGATTAATCATTTTATCATCAACAGATGTTTAAGGAATGAGTATTTAAGTAGAGTCCCAGCATGGCTGAAAGCCTTACAATCAAATTTTATTAATTTTGTTGAGCAATCGATTCTTTAAGACATAATTAGAATTTTTTTTCATTTAGAAACTACCACCAAACACTAAAAAGGACAGACTAATATAACAATATAATACAATTTTAAAACTTTAACACTCCATAGTGATAACTATATGAGTTAATCAAGGTTGGTTTGGAAGGTAATGTCCAGATTTATTTTATTGTGAAAGTTATAATTACAACAATTACACTTTACAGTACTAGAGATGACATGACAAACAGATCTAGAGAGGTGGAAGAAAAAATAATGACGTTCAAGCGTGTATAATGTCCTGCCAAAATACAGTAAAATTCGTTTATAACGAATTTCAAGGTACCTTATTTATCAATTCGTTATAAGGACAGTTTGTTTTATAGTTATAGCGAAATGTGCTAAAGGGTTACAACGTAATTCGTAAAAAATAAAAATCTCTCTAAATTCATGCTAAACAATGACTTTCCGGGAAATCAAAAGAAAACAGAAGATTTTTTGTTTTCTTTTTATTACAGAATTTATTAAATCAGAGACCATGCTGCCTATTTATGCTTGGCGAAAAGTCAGAAATTTACTTTTGCCTTAATGATATTCATCACTTCGTTATAATACTATAAAAGACGTTGGTGGGGGCATCAAGGACATGAAAATTAGTTTGTTATAGGCAAAAATTCGTTATAAAAAATTCTTTATACTTTTTTGTTATATAGAGGTAAAGCCGGGGAATATTCATTATTCGGTAAGTGCACCGATTCGTACAAACCGTTTTACTGTATCTCAATATCATACACAGTATTTCAATTTACATCACTTCACACACACGTAATTTCAATAGCTCGTGAATATTTCGGTATTACCCCAATATTTTACATGACTCTGAACCCATTATATGTTTTTGCAGGTTGCACTACAGTAAATATTTACATGCCGACTGCCTTTCCAACAAATATATACGATATATACCACAAAACAAACAAAAATCACAGAAAGAAATCGGAAACACGAGACAACATCTGTATCACACTGTACAGCCTACATATGATTGGCATATCGCGATTATCTAGGTCATGTTATGACCAGAACCACAGACCATAGAAATGAAAGTTCGCTTCGTAGTTACAATTGTAAATTGTCTGTTGAACAGTAAAAAGAGAGTTAGGCCTTGTTCAACTTTGTCAAACATATCTGATAAACAGGCCAATTTGTTTGCCTTCATCGAATATTCCTGTCATAAACAATTCGTCACTCGCATCCTGTGGAATCATGCCGTGTGAAATACGTAAGTACGAATCACTCAATCGGTCATCCCGGTTCCCAGCTGAGTGGTACAAAATGTCAAAATAGAATGGCTACTTTCAGTCGTCATGAACGAATATTAGCTGTCTCGCTTCTCCTAAGTCACATTCAAACTTTCTATGGTATATCCCATTAATAATATATCAGAATTCAAACGGACATTTATTGTAAATGACCAGTCATCATTCAGCAGCATGGCTATGGCCGCGGCCATTTTTTATGAAATATTTAACCTTCCTATACCAAGCAATCGAATATAAAATAATCTCGATTCAAATCTGATAACAAATATTCAAAATTTTCTATATCACTAGTTTCTTTCAAAATGATATGAAAATAAGTAAATAAACCTTAATTTTATTTAGTATTTCTGGGCAGAAAAGGAAATTACTTCTCGTCTCACACAGCTGTTTAGCTGTTACGTCATATGAAAAACTCCCCACCGCAAAGTCAATTATATAGAATGAATTTCGTAACCAGCTGACTGCATTTCCATGATCCATTGCATTTATATTCCATGTTATTTCAAAAAAATGAAAAACAATCCTTAATTGCCCCAAGGTAAAAGTCAGAACATGGCGGCGCAGATATAATACCAGAGTTTTCCTTTGTGTTAGAGGGATTTCCCCTGAATGTAAGTTATCGATTTTTTTTTAGTTGTAAATCTGGTTATGTACTTTAATATCTGGTATGAGAATTTATTCTCGAGTGATTTAGAAATTTTATAAAAATTCACAGCCAGGGGGGTGTAATTTTGCCATGGCCCTGACCACAAAGCACCTGTGTGACTTCGATGTAAACACAATCAGCTGTCTTTCTGGATGGGTAGGTATTTTCCCGTATTAAGTTGGATAGCTATGACAGCACTACAATATATGTAAGTATTAGATCTGAGAAGTTCAATTACAAAGAATAATGCTGACCTGATGGTGAGTATATCTAGTAAGAATATATAGTAGAAATTAATACTGGTGTGCGACCTAAACGATATGTCATTGAATGTGGCAAGTACACAAAAGATTTTACAAACTAATTCAAAATGAGATTGTAAAGAATATAAAACCACAAACGAAGAAATATAAAATATATATCCTAACTTTACTGTTGCGAATCACTTAAAAATCGGAAGAGTATGTTCGAAATGATTGGCTAATGTAGCAGATGAATTTTTCTTAGAGAAACTCGGTCAGGTCCATGATTTAATTGGTTTGACATCTGATACTTCAGTGAGAGAGCATTCAACTTATATCTAAGATACACGGTATCATTTGACATTTAAACTGCAACCTGAAGTACATCATACAGGACATAAAAGACAATATAATCCTTATGTGATCTTCTTATGGCATTAAAGTGTTCAAAATTGCCGGTAACATTTGTATGAATTACTGATGTAATGTAAATGCGAGCTTTTTTAGAACAGAATCATTTGATGCATTGACAGAAACATTAGCCACGTAAAAAGCCTATACTGATATAGATGTTAACCCTTATTTCAAACAGCGAGCTTGTTTTCGTACTTACTATATGTGCGATGTCATCATTTTTCGAAAATAAAACACTTCAGTTTCTATGTATCCAGGGATGACAAGGGACCTTAATGACGCCCCATAATCGAATTTGGCAAACCATTACTAAAATAGTCAACCTAGTTGAGTTTGTCTTCTTCAGAACCTCTGTACTTTGAAATACATCGGACATCTCAGAACAAAATCCTGAGAGGTAACTCTACCATTTAGGCAGATAGTGTTACTATTTAGAAATAGATTTGTTCGCAGCTTGAAAGTAAATGTTGCTTACAGACTGCACTTCAGTACTTGTGTACCTAATTAGAACATAGGTTCCGGCTTGTATGGTTGCCGACGGGACTACAAAAGTCATGATATGTATGCACTTGATCAATTTCATTTCATTTCTTCCTTAGAGAAACATTTGTTGATTTCTTCACTTAATATTGTCATCTTAGAGCTCCAAAGTCTGGAATGAGTTGTATATCTACTGTGGTAAGATTACTATAGCAGCAACTGCGAACCATTACATTAATCAAAAACTTCCAGTTCCATTTTAAATGTTTTCGATAGTAAGTAATTTGTACATATCACATTTATCTTGATTTAAATCTAATGCCAGCTAAAATCTATCCAAGTTTCTTTCACAATGTGTTTAATTGTATGCAAGTATTACTAACAGTGAAACAATGATTTATAGACCGACTATTTCACAATTGTTGTCATTTCCTATTTTGTCTAATCAGATGAGAGGTTAGTAAATGAACATTGGTTGTATTCCTTTGGCATTTTACCTACATCCTACACCAGAAATGTTCTTTTTCACAATATCCAATACTGAAAATGAGGGTATTTTGAAAAACAAGAATAGAATATCTGATAAAATTTATTGCACCAACAAAAATGTACATCAACAGAAATTATAAAAAAATGGCAGCACGTGTTTTACCCATTTTGGCACAAAATTCCATCGCTGATTCCATTCACACCTGTTAATTATGTACTGGTCATAAACAATTTTTCCTGGTAAAATAAATAAAACTAAAGTTAATCATGAAATAGATACGATATATAGAGTCTTTCTACCCCATTCTCGTTTGGCATCCAAAACAAATGCTCATGTCGATCGTTCCTGTCTTTATCAAACGTTCACAAGTGGGGTACCTGTTTCTCATATACCTAGATTTGGTTAAGACTAAAATTACATGTGCCCCCAAAACAACCTAATGGTATTACTATTTGCTGAACTTTTTACATATCAATCACACAAGTGTCAATGGTAAAATGTTGGTCACATGTGTTCTGTTGACCAATGATATACAACGGAATGACATATATCACGTGATATCAAAGCGAAAACATATCTCACTAGTGGCATTGACGCCATGACCATTTTTTCAATTCCGTGCATCTGATTTATTGATGAAATATTGAAAAGTGTTCTGTAATAGATTCCCATGTGTCAGGTCAACATTCCATTCCTGTTTAAACTCAGATTTTTGGCATTTGCTTCTGAGCTGAACATAGCATCATAACTTAAAATACGGCCCCTAATTAGACATTCTCTGCATGATTTTAAATAGTTTATCTATAGAATTCATATTCTCCCTTGTCCAACGCCGTGCAATATTAAAAACAATTAAGCGATGGTTTCAGTTACAGATAGATGATATATGCCAAATTTTGATGAATAACATATTTATTTCATCACACGAGGCAAAATAATAATGTTTCACACGAGTGCATAGCTTAAGCGTTAAATGTGTATTTTTCTGCCTGACAAGATATAAAAAGTAACAAATTTATTTACTTGATCAATCATTATATCTTACTACCAAAATGTAATAAAATATTGTATGATAGAAATATAATTAGAAAGAAATACAGAATTGCAGAAGTATTCTATTTGGCGGCATATTTAAAATGTTTATGATGGAAACGCATTTATATTTTGCATTAGGACAATATATGCTTGCACCTATTACAATGAAGAAGTACCATTGGATATCCGATACTCCTAGTCCGGAATGGGACAATTTAGATATTAAAAACGGTCTGAACACGAGGAACAATTTCGAATCCCAAACAGGATGGGACATGGTTATATGTTTTCAATAAAATGTATCACCATGCCAATTTTGTGGTTTCCTGGCTCAACGCCTTTATGAATTTCTGTGAAAACAGGTCAATGAATGGTATTGTACAGTGAAAACAAACATGAATAGAAAAAGAACAGAAAAATTAAGATAAGATTTCTAAAATCTGTGAGAGGGCACCTTTAATTTCGAGGTCCAATATCAGTTATAAACGGCAAAAGTCAAAATTTGAAGTATTTCACCTAAAACTGGGAGTGTCTCTAAATGAGCAAATCATTAATACTTGACAATTATATACAAACAACATTGACACTTGACAACAATATACAAGCAACATTAATACTTGACAACAATATACAAACAACATTAATACTTGACAACAATACACAAACAACATTAACACTTGACAACAATATACAAACAACATTAATACTTAACAACAATATACAAACAACATAGATACTTGACAACAATATACAAACAACATTAATACTTAACAACAATATACAAACAACATTAATAATTGAGAACAGTATACAAAGAACAAACATTAATACTTAACAACAATATACAAACAACATTGATACTTGACAAAAATATACAAACAACATTAATCTCAAACATTGAAATGTTATCAGACTTACCGTTGAATATGTACGATGCATTTACTTTCAATTTTTTCTCACAGAGCGAATGATGATTCGGTGTGTATAAGTGGAACGATTTGAAATCGACATTGAGATGCTGAATATGTAAATTGAAATATTACAAGTAAAAGACCCAAGGGATCTTCAGGCGCTCACTCTGATCAATTATGTTACCGATATTTTCCGTATATAAGTGTCTGGGACCCTTACCTTTGACCCATGACCTTGATCATGAACCTTGGATTCAACTTATTTATCAACTATGTATACAAAAATAATGATATTCTGAGTTAATAATTTCTCTTCTAAATCTTATCATTTGAAGCGCTCCCTAGTGGCACGTTGAAAATTTCTATTTCATTCTCAAACATTTCAATATTGACTTCACAATTTGCAAATCATATTAGAAAGAAAGGTGACCATTGGTCAATGAGAACATTTTTATTACATTGTTGTTTTACGTTCCGCCAAGGATTTTTCAATGTTGTGATCTTACCACCTTTAGATGAAGTGCCACAAATTATGGCCTGTGCTACTGACTAAGGTCAAACTTCCAGTATATAGTTCCCAAGTGCTTCTTGGGAAGTAGTTGTTCAAAGAAAAAGTTTACAGACGTACGACAAACGACGGACGACATGACCATGACAACAGCTCACTTGGCCTTTTAGACAACGTGAGCGAAAACGAAACAAATATTATAATTGGCTTGAATCAGTAAGAAAGACAAATGGATACAGAGGCAAACGATACTGCTGAATTTCCATGATGAATTGACGCGACATAAAAATGCTAATGCTTTTGGACTTCTTTGAAGATTTTATTTTTATTGTTATCATCGTTATTGTTTTATTATTATTATTATTATTATTATTATTATTATTACAGACATATATTGAATAATTCATCTATATGTGTAGCAAAGCAAAATCTTCTGTCGCGTTAATTGTTTGTGTAAATCAATTAATACTGTAAGTTTCAATACCCTGTAAAACTTCTCTGGATAGATCCGATATTTCTTATGCAGATAGATTGAACCTCTTGGCTTTTCTACGCCTTCATATTCATGCACCAGGCCTCTTATGGCTTAAAGAACAAGTAAACAATATATATATATATATATATATATATATATATATATATATATATATATATATATATATATATATAATATATATATATATATATATATATATATATATATATATATATAAAGCACTAAAACCAACAACACTATATATCCTAGGGTGTTGGATCTAAGCAATAGATACACGTCAGGAAAAGTATATATAAAGCATTAAAATGACTAACGACATGGACAAAATGAATGTCAAATTTTCGAGGTGACCTGCCCCTTCATCAGGACAAAACGGTTAAAATAACATGGAAAAACGTACACAAACACACTATCACGCAAACACCCACTCACATACAACCGGGGAGTGAAAAAAATGCTACATATTATAAATACAACGTGATACAGCAATAAATAAATGAAAATTGAAATAAAACAAAAGGAAAACAACTAAGCTCAAACTACCAACGAAATGTGAATCGAACTAGATCTAAGTGAAAATAACAAGAAACTGCAAAATTACTAAATAAATTTGATCTACAAACAAAGTCAAAACACGAAAGTTAAAATCAGCATTTCTTTCACTCTCCGTTGTGTGTGTGTAGCGTTGGGCAGAGGAACAGTCACTACCATTTTAAAGTCTTTGGTAGGACTCAGTACCGGGAATGGCACCTTAGACCTTCCACCTGCGAGTCAAATGCTCTACCACTAGATGTCACTTTGCAATATGGGGTCTTCCTTTTTCACAATATCGTTATTTTGTAGAACTAATTTCGATGGATATAACACACCAAGAGGTAACTATGTGTCACTTTAGGTCTGGACTTTTTCTATCTGCAAATCTCTTGACCTGAATATGTATTATTACAACGGAAGTATACAAAACATTCACCCTGTGTATTTTCTAAAAATGAACCGTACCCGCGTAAAATTTGTCCATATAAAATTTTACCTCGAAATACATACTATATACAGAAAAAATTCCCACGTGGGCAGTTACTTCATATTCAGCATGATCCCTCTGTTTCATTTCCTTTTTAGTACATAACGCAAATTACTGTAAGATTTCCATGCAATATAAAACAAACGGGGAACGAAGATTCGAAAATTTGGCTTGCGCTGGGAATATTCTCAAACTAAAGTGTATTCCTCAGTTCCAATTTACCAGACTTCAGATTAATTGCAATATGTATTGTTCATGTTGGTCAACAATATCCGGCTTATTGGATTTAATTTACATTGAAGTAAATTTTTAGGAAAAACAATGAAATGTTAAAAAAGAAAAAAAAGAAATTTCATTTAAATAAAGAAAGAAAAACAAGAACACTAGAAGATTTTTGAAATAAATATATATTTGCAGGTAATTTTAAGAATGTTAATTTTTCATGTTTTCTGTAAGATGAATACTATACTAAATACAGAAACTAACATCAACATATATTATTGTATCAATTTACATCATAACGTCGGACAAAACAATTGTTGTACGGTGTAAATGCAAGATCAACAAAACGTTTTTAATAAAGTAAACAAAAGTCGTTTTCAATTGTCAGTAATGAAATAAAATATTAAAACCAAGATTTATAGATAGATAATTTACATATGATGTGTGATCAGTGCAAATACTCACTAAAATCAGCTTTGCAATAACTCAGACGCCTGTTGTACCATGGAGGTGCACAATAGCATCCGCTTGTTTCCGCAATTGCCGAGACAAACACCAGAAAGGAGAATAACTCAATCTTAGACATAACCATTGTATATGACAACTGTGGCTACAGTGAGTTCCCAATAATACTAAGTGCATTTATATCTGTGATAATCAAGTTTAAATAAAAAAAAAAACACAATCCGGTATAAATTAAATACATTTTGATAACAATTCGTGTGGAATTTAAGATGCAATTTTTAAAAACGTTCATAATGCAATAAAGTAATAGAAAGCTGTTGTCTCATATTTATGCTTTGTGACTTTAAAACGTTTGTATTGTTTAAAAATCTTATTTTAGGCCCATGTCTTTGGTGACACAAGTACTTAGTTCTAAAACTTTAACTAAGCCAAGGAAATGTCAAATCATAAAACACGTTTGAAGTTCAAGCTGAGGATGATTTTTTTTTATATTTAAATGTTTGTTTCCTTATCTAGATAGATGTAGAAAACGGATTAACATCATTCTTTATCTTTTTTTCTGAATTATACATGTGCATACTACATGTTGTACTATGTCAAATAAAATTACGCAATAGAATAGATTTTATACTAGATAAATTGTGAGGAAACATACATCAAAATGGCGTATTTAAGTCTGTATTTCATATATATATATATATATATATATATATATATATATATATATATATATATATATATATATATATATATAGATATATATAGATATATATATATATCTATATATATATATATATATATATATATATATATATATATATATATAAGAGAGAGAGAGAGAGAGAGAGAGAGAGAGAGAGAGAGAGAGAGAGAGAGAGAGCCCTATTTATAACGACCATGTTCGTTCCTTTACAATAATAATGCTTTTATTCACCATAAAGCAAGTTTTTACGGTCGTAAGACTATTTATTATAACATCAGGGGTTTGCCATTAAACCTTAAAAATAAACTGATGTCAACTGCTATCCCAGACTCGCTGAAATAATTTATGAGTTTATTTTCACAAACAATCACTTTTTTTTTCGTTGATACACTTGAAAATAGATGCTTGATCACCTATTATAGACCACTTCCGTTGTTCGACCTGCAAGCGATGTCCGATCAATATGAGCTGTCTGTGTCATTGACGGATTTTTTTTAAATGATAAATCGACTTTAGACTATTCTAATAAAATATAAATATCTCTGATCTTGAAGGATTTCGTGATTTAAATCCTTAACATAGATATTTGGGCATGAATTCAATTATATATTGCAAAACAGTTTTCTCTGTAGTAATTTTAATTTGACTAACTTTTAGGTCAAACACTCGTAGAACCTTTACCATGCATGTTCGAATATTTGTTGAAGCCGGAGCAAAGTCGGGAAAACGCGGTCCGAATCTGAATTTCCTGTTTAAATATGATCGTGTTATTTTTCACATGGTTATGAGACAGGGGCTCTGTTAGTTAGTTAGTTAGTTGGTTGGTTAGTTGGTTAGTTAGTTAGTTAGTTAGTTAGTTAGTTAGTTAGTTAGTTAGTTAGTTAGTTAGTTAGTTAGTTAGTTAGTTGGTTGGTTGGTTGGTTGGTTGGTTGGTTGGTTGGTTGGTTGGTTGGTTGGTTGGTTAGTTAGTTAGTTAGTTAGTTAGTTAGTTAGTTAGTTAGTTAGTTAGTTAGTTAGTTAGTTAGTTAGTTAGTTAGTTAGTTAGTTAGTTAGTTGGTTAGTTAGTTAGTTAGTTAGTTAGTTAGTTAGTTAGTTAGTTAGTTAGTTAGTTTGTTTGTTTGTTTGTTTGTTTGTTTGTTTGTTTGTTTGTTTGTTTGTTTGTTAGTTAATTATTAGTTAGTTAGTTAGTTACTATTGGTTTTTTTACGCCACTTTCAATTATATTTCTGTTATATCGAGGTGGTGTGTCCTCCGTGGACGAGTGGTTGGAGTTTCGCGCTTAGTCAACATCGATTGTGAGAAAGTTTGTTAATTTATTTTCAGAAGGCCTGTGGTCTCTTCATTGGTACACTGTTTGTCTGTTTATTGTTGTTAAACGCCACTTTCAACGATATTTCAGTTATATCGTGGCGAAGCATGATAAATTATTTATGTAAAAACAGTAACTATATTTTCCTTATAAAACTTTTGAACACTAGAATTTTTCTAAAGGACAATATGTTTGTGAATTATTAAGAAAATACTATTTAGACAGTTTAAAGTTTTGAAAATAAAATAATATATTTTAGATATTCTAAAATGAAGTCTCCAGCGACATTATTAAAAACACTGATCTGTCTCGGAGTAATATTTCTCACGAGTAAGTTTAAAATCTGTACATTTTGTTAACGAGTTTAATTGTTAATCTAGAGTCACATGGTATACATTCCGATGGTTCTTCTTTAAATCATAAATATCTATGTGAAAGGTTATTGTGACCAATACGAAGTCTGGTCAGAGTAACTTCATCTTTTCTATTTCTAGTAAAGACTGGTGGATTATTGACAAATTTTGTAATTATTTCATGTAATTTATTTTCAGTTTGCAGATTCCAATGTTGTTGCAACGTTGTGGTTATGAAATTTATTTTCAGACTGTAAATTTCTCATTACTAATTTAGCAACTTCATCAGCTTTGGTATTTCCATTTATGCCGATGTGGCCAGGAATCCAACAGAAACCAATCTCTGTACCTACAGATGTCAAATATTGTACTGTCTCTATTATTTCGAAAATTATGTTGTTAGAAAAGTTTACACTTTCAATTGATTTTAAACAAGACAAAGAATCTGAGAAAATGACACATTTTCTTATGGCTTTTGCCTTTATATAATTCAATGCAAGTAAAATTGCTCTGGTCTCAGTGGTGAAAATAGAGGCATCACGCGGCATGTTTGTTTTAAGAATTTCGAAGTTAATAATTGCTGCAGCTCAAACATTGGCTGAGGACTTTGAACCATCATTGAAAATAGATAAAAAGTTGTCGTCATACGTTTCTTTCAATTCCAAATATTGTTGTTTTAAATCTATTGGAATGATTCAGATTTTTTATTTTTGTCAAGATAAGTTGGTTTTGTTAGTTCCCATGGATGTGTTGTGTATACATTTAAGTCTGAAATAGTGTAAAGAAATAAGTCGCAGTCTTCAATATGTTCTTTAATTCTAATGCCAAGTTGAGCAATAGTCTTTGTACGATTTTCGTACATTTGTTCATACAGTGGTTGAAAGACACAGTCGTATGCCGGATTGTTAGGATCCGACTTTAATTTTGTAACATACTGTAATGTCAGTTTGATCCCTCGTTGTTTTAATTATTATTGGAAAATGATCACTTTCACATAAATCATCATGTACTTCCCATGAAAAATTGTTGAAAATGTCTGGAGTTGTAAGTGAAAGATCAATAGCTGTATATGATCCAGTTCCTGGATGCATATACGTATCTGATCCATCATTTGATAAACAAAAATCATTTTTTGTTATTATATTTTCTAAGAGTTTTCCTTTCGTGATTGTTATTTTACTACCCTATAGAGTGTTATGGGCATTAAAATCGCAAAGTAAAGTATTGGTCCAGGTATTTTTTCAAACAAATTATCTAAAGTATTAACATTAATGTTAGTATTAGGAGGAATGTAAACAGAACAAACAGTAAATACAAATGATAATGTTACTCTAACAGCAATAGCTTGTATATTAGAGTTAATTTATTGTGCACTACGTACAATATCTTATCTCATTAAAATAGAGGAACCGCCAGCAGCCCTCTCATGTGTAGTATCAATTGTATATTTATATCCTCGAATGCGTTTCTTGTAAACATACAATGGCTGGATTCAATTCCTGAACCAATAATGTATGTTCTTCAATATCATATTTCAATCCTCGACAGTTCCATTGTATTATGTTGTCGTTAAGATTCATTTATCTTTAATTTTTTAAAGTGATACTTTTCAACTCTTCCTTTTTTGGAGACACTGCATTCTCTGTTAATTTTAGGCCCGGGTTTGTTTTTTTATTTTCTGTTATATTTGCAGTTTTGTGTGATTCATTTGATGGAGTAGGGGACATGTCCTCCATTTTCACTTCAAGAATATCATATTTGTTAGATATTTCGTTCTCTTGATTAGCGGTGACAGATACTTTGTTTTTTGTATTTTTAGAAGAATTCTGTTTTGGAGATGACGGTATTTGATCTAGTGCTTTTTTTTTTGTTTACTTGTCTGTGATGATGTTGTGGTCTTTGCTGAAGTTTGGGCGTTTCAGATTGCATAAATCCAGCTTTATTAGGTAGTGTTGTTTGTATCCCCATATCTTTTTGACATGCTATGGACACTGTCTTTTTTACAGAAGGCATAAGTGTTCGTTGTAGCAGTTGTGCGTGCATGTGTATCATGATATATATATATATATATATTGCTTCTGGGTATGATATTCCCTTCTCTACTTTTATTTTGATGATTTTAACTTCTTTCAAATACAGCGGACACTCCTTTGACGAGGCGAAATTATTGCCTTTACAGTTGGCACATTTTGGTTTTTCATGACAAGGTCCATGGAAATGATCTTCGTCGTCATCAAGTGCTTCTTCAAGTATGAATTTATATGCATATCTGTGACAGGTGGTATGACTTTTACAATTATTTTTACTGTGTCTAAACTTTTGGCTTCTGAAACATCTTAACGATGAAGGATAATACAGATCTACTTTGGCGTATATATAGCCAACTTTTATTTTAGAAGGTACAGTTGTGGTGCTAAACGTGAGCAGAAATGTGTTTGTTTTAATTCCTTCTCATCTCTTTTAATGATAAAACACCTTTTCACTTTTGAGTCCTTCTATTATAGCATCATCAACTAGGAGATGTAGATTTTTGTCTTTATCTCTAAGTATGCCTCTGCTAGTGTTGAGAGCAGAATGGGGGGAGCTACATTTACTTCAATATCTCCGATCCGTGTGTGTGTTAGCAAATTTATGGGTTGCTGGTTTTTTTTCTCACATTCGACTAACAGATTCCCATTTCGTTGTTTCGCGATGTTCTTTACTGTGCCAGCAACTGACTGAACGGTTTTGTCTATTAGGAATGGAGACGCTTTTGCCAGAGCTCTGTCATCTGCTGAAATGACCAAATACCGTGACCAGTTGTCGTCATCTTTAGTTATCTCTACATTGTTTACCAATCGTTTTCGTTTGATTACAGTTTACAGTCCACCTCTTGGTTTCCAGAGGTCCGTGTTTGTCCATTTTTACCGGATTTGTATCTATGCCCTGGACATTCTATTGATTTATACTTTGGTATCTGAGATTTTTTATATATTATACCCGAATGACCATAAAAGCCACCGCCTTCTGTACAAAATAGAGTACCACTGAATTGTTTAACTTCATATGTATAAATTGAAATAAGTGTACAAAACTGTTTAGTTTGAAATACATTAAAAATCGTAAAAAAAAACAGACTAGGCCCAATCCAACCTCCCGTCTAGCAGAAGTCCGAGCCAAATTGGTGTGTTGTTCTAGAGAATGCGCGACCCTTCTTCCCTCAGCCACCAGGATCTCACCCCCCCCCCTCCACGACACGGGTATAAACTCATGACCAACAGGTCTCACACTTAATCGCCTCTTATGACACGCGGGGAAGCGGGGGACCAATTTGTACAAACCTTTTTACTACATCTCAATATCATACACAGTATTTCAATCTACATCATTTCACACACGTAATTTCAATAGCTCGTGAATATTTCGGTATTACCCCCTATATTTTACATGACTCCGAACCCATTATAAGTTTTTGAAGGTTGCAGTAGAGTAATTGCCCCGAGGTTCACGTCAAACCATGGCAGCGAAGAAATAATTCCAGAGTTTTCTTTTGTATTAGAGGGCTTTCCCCTGAATGTAAGTTACCAAATTTTGTTTTTGAAGTCGTAAATCTGGGTATGTACTTTAATATCTGGTATGGGAACTTAATCTCGAGTGATTTAGAAATTTATTAAAAATCCAAAGCCAGGAGAGGTGTGATTTGGCCATGGACCTTACTACAAAGCACCTTTGGAGCCGGCCTGGCTCAGTCGGTAGCGCGCTCGACTCTTGATCGTGAGGTCATGACTTCGAGTCCAACCGGCGGCAGGTTGGTTTTCTGTCCTTCGGTTGAGACAGTAAAAACCGACGTCCCGTGTCATAGTAGGTGTCGGAAGAGTATGTTCAAAATGATTGGCTAATGTAGCAGATGGAATATTCCTAGAGAAACTCGGTCAGGTCCATCATTTAATTGGTTTGACATCTGATACCTCAGTGAGAGAACATTCAACTTATATCTAAGATAGACGGTATCATTTGACATTTAAACTGTAACCTGAAATACATCATACAGGACATAAAATACATTATAATCCTTATGTGATCTTATGGTATTAAAGTTTTCAAATTGCCGGTACATTTGTATGAATTACTGACGTAAAATGTGAGCTTTTTAGAACAGAAAGGAAAAATTAGCCGCGTCAAAGGTCTATACGTATACAGTTGTTAACCCTTTAACAAACAGCGAGCTTGTTTTCGTACTACATTGTATATGTGCGGTGTCATCATTTTTGGTAAATAAAACGTTTCAGTTGCTATATATCCAGGGAGGACAAAGGTTCTTTATGACCCCCCCCCCATAATCTAAATTGATAAACCATTACTAAAATGGTCAATCTAATTGACTTTGCCTTCAAAATAAATCTTCAGAACCTCTCTTCTCTGAAATACATCGGACATCTCAAAACAAAATCCTGAGAGGTAATTATACCATTT
The DNA here is from genome assembly GCA_030159075.1 of Atrina japonica. Taxonomy (NCBI): domain Eukaryota; kingdom Metazoa; phylum Mollusca; class Bivalvia; order Pterioida; family Pinnidae; genus Atrina; species Atrina japonica. The sequence continues at coordinate 943,233 of BROG01000219.1, read as the reverse complement.
ATGCAGATAATATTACTATTTTCAAATAAATTTGTTCGCAGCGTGAAAGCAAATTTTGCATTCAGACTGCACTTGGCTTGACTTAAATAAGTACTTATGTACCTAATAAGAACATTTTGCATCTCTGTCTTCTCGGTTTTAGGTTCCGGCCTGTATAATTGATGGCGGGACTACAACAGTCATGATATGTATTCACGTGATCAATTTCATCTCATTTCTTCCTTAGAGAAACATTTGTTGATTTCTTTACACAATATTGTCATCTCCTCAAAGCTCCAAAAGTATGGAATTAGTTGTATATCTACTATGGTAAGATTACTATAGCAGCAACTGCGAACCATTACATTAATCAAAAACTTCCAATTCAATTTTAAATGTTTTCGATGGTAAGTAATTTGTACATACCACGTTTTAAATCTAATGCCAGCTAAAATCTTTCCAAGTTTCTTTTGCAATGTGCTTAATTGTATGCAAGTATTACTAATAGTTAAACAATGATTTATAGACCGACTTTTTCACAATTGTTGTCATATCCTATTTTGTCTAATCAAATGAGAGGTTAGTAAATGAACATTGGTTGTAGTCCTTTGGCATTTTACCTACATCCTACACCAGAAATGTTCTTTTTTCACCATATCCAATACTGAAACTGAGGGTATTTTGAAAGACAAGAATAAAATATCTGATAAAATTTATTGCACCAACAAAGATGTACATCAACAGAATTTATAAAAATATGGCAGCACGTGTTTTACCCATTTTGGCACAAACTTCCATAGCTGATTCCATTCGCAACTGTTAATTATGTACTGGTCATAAACAATTTTTCCTGGTAAAATAAATAAAACTAAAGTTAATCATGAAATAGATACGATATATAGAGTCTTTCTACACAATTCTCGTTTGGCATAATATTTATTTAATTTAAGTTATTTAATTTACAGAGTTTAAAATAGTTTAAATATTTAATTAATATGATATATTATCAACAATACCAAAGTTAAGTTTTACAAACACGTATAATGCAATCTAGAGGCAATTTGATTGGCTAACGTGCAGCAAACTGGACTACTTTTATTCACTATGTACGCAGATTTCATTCATCTGAGGGATGGCGATGACATCACTTTGTGTTTCTGACGTCACTTGAACTTGAATGGGGACCATCGAATAAAACATGTGTAGAAGATTTTTTAATTCCATTGCATTGATGTCAGCAATTTTGCTAACTTCAACATCTGATAAAGTATGCTTTGATGTAAATGATGATTTAAAATATAAGCTAAATGTATGTATTCAAATATAAGAAATATATGTGAGCAGTTATATTACCTATTTGGAACAATTTGGTCATCTCGACAGAAAGGTAGAATATAGATTCTCATCCCCAGGCATCAGAAAATGCCGTTTATATTGCATATGTTTGACCATATGATAAAATGAATCTGTCACGAGTTTCCATTAGTATCACAATTATGATACTCGTTATGAATTTTCCATTCATGTTCGCCAGACGCTCGCAAAATGGAAAATTTAAAAACTCGTATCATAAATGTAATAGGAATGGAAACTCGTGACAGATCCTATATATATTTTACTACCAAAATGTAATGATACAAATATGATTAGAAAGAAATGCATAATTGCTTCTTTCCTAACAGAAGAAGTATTGCATTTGGCGGCATATTTAAAATGTTTATGATGCAAAAGCAGTTATATTTTGCATGAGGACAATAGATGCTTGAACCTATTACAATGAAGAAGTACCACTGGATATCCGATACTCCGAGTCCGGAATAGGACAATTTAGAAATTAAAACGGTCTGAACACGAGGAACAATTTTGAATCCCAAACAGGATGGGACAAGGTTATATGTTTTCAACAAAATGGATCACCATGCCAATTTTATGATTTCGTAGTTCCACGCCTTAATGAATTTCTGCGAAAACAGGACAATGAACGGTATATTTCAGTGAATACAAACATGAATAGAAAAAGAACAGAAAAATTAAGATAAGATTTCTAAAATCTGTGAGAGGGCACCTTAAATATCGATGTCCAACATCACACGTCAGAACATCCTACAGTCATAAACGGCACAAGTCAAAAACTGAAATATTTCACCTACAACTGGGAGTGTCTCTAAATGAGCGAATCATTAATAATTGACAATAATATACAAACAACATTAATACTTGACATCAATATAAGAACAACATTAATATTCGAAAACAATATACAAACAACATTAATACTTGACAACAATATCCAAACAACATAAATATTTGACAACAATATACAAACAACATTAATATCTGACAACAATAAACAAAGAACATTGTTACTTGGAAGCAATATACGAACAACATAAATACTTTACAACAATATACAAACAACATTAATACTTTACAACAATATACAAACAACATAAATACTTTACAACGATATACAAACAACATTAATACTTTACAACGATATACAAACAACATTAATACTTAACAACAATACAGAAACATCATAATTATTTGACAACAATATACAAACAACATTAATACTTGGCAGCAATATAGAAACAACATAAATACTTTACAACGATATACAAACAACATTAATACTTAACAACAATACAGAAACATCATAATTATTGACAACAATATACAAACAACATTAATACTTGACAGCAATATAGAAACAACATAAATACTTTACAACGATATACAAACAGCATTAATACTTAACAACAATACAGACACATCATATTTATTTGACAACAATATACAAACAACATTAATACTTGGCAGCAATATAGAAACAACATACATACTTTACAACGATATACAAACAACATTAATACTTAACAACAATACAGAAAACATAAATACTTGACAACAATATACAAACAACATTTATAATTGACAACAATATACAAACAACACTGATACTTAACAACACTATACAAACAACATTAATCACAAACATTGTAATGTTATCAAACTTACCGTTGAATATGTACGTTTCGTTTACTATCAATTTTTTTTCACAGCGCAAATGATGATTCGGTGTGTATAAGTGGAACGATTTGAATTTTCCATTGGGATTCTGAATATGTAAATTGAAATATTAGAAGTAATAGACTCAATGCGTCTCCAAGCGCTCGCTCTGATCAATTATGTACCGATATTTTCCGTATATAAGTGTCTGGTACTCTAACCTTTAACCAATGACCTTGATCATGAACCTTGGTCACAATGGTCCTGAGATTAACCCTTGCATTCAACTTGCTTATCAACTACGCATATAAAAATAATCATATTCTGAGTTAATAACTTCTGTATACTCGATATTGACTTCTCAATTTGCATATCATATTAGAAAGAAAGGTGACCATTGGTCAATGAGAACATTTTTATTGCATTGTTGTTTACGTCCACCCACAATGATTCTTTAGTATCATGGTGTTGCCACCATTAGATGTAGCAACACAAATTATGATCTGTGTTATTGACTAAGGTCAAAGCAATGGTGGTTCTTTACGTGCCACGACTATTGTAATACAAAAGCTTGGTTTTAAGTCTCAACCGGAAGATCCATGGCTTTCACTTTACGAAGGATGGAAGACCAATAACGGGAATCAATTCTGGGACCTTTTGCTTGTGAGTCGTGTGCTGTTCCACTAAACAAACCATAAGCAAAATGTTTTAAATATGAAGCAAGTTTTATCCGTTATATCATCTATTAGAGCCCCTTTGAGCACTAGCCTTCTTTCGTCTTTCGAAAAGTTGAAACCCTTCCCTAGCAGCATACTTCCAGCAAATAGTTGCCAGGAGCTTCTTGAGAAGTAGTTGTTTAAAGAAAAAGTTTACTGACGTACGACAAACGACGGACGACATGGCCATGATAACAGCTCACTTTGCCTTTTAGACAACGTGAGCGAAGACGAAACAAATATTATAATTGGCTTGCATCAGTTAGAAAGAAAAATGATAAAAACAAAACGATAATGCTTCGATAAATTACATTAAAAACATTTTTCATGATGAATTGAAGCGACATAAAAACACTAATGCTTTTGGATTTTATTTTTATTGTTATCATCGTTATTGTTCTATTATTATTATTATTATTATTATTATTACAGACATATATTCATTAATTCATCTATTTGTGTATCAAAGCAAAATCTTTTGTCGCGTTAAATGTTTATGTAAATCAATAAATACTGAAAGTTCCAATACCCTGTAAAGCGTCTTCGGAAAAATCAGATATTTCTTATGCATATAAATTGATCCTCTTGGCTTTTCCTCGCCTTCATATGTATAGACCCGGCCACTTATGGCTGAAAGGAAAAGTAAACAATATATATACAGAATTTTTTTCACTCATATGGAGATGTCACCAGCTTTAGATGAAGTGACATAAATTTTAACTCTGTTATGGACTGACGTCATTGCAGTGAGAACTCTTTTACATGTCATGCGAGTCGGTAGCGCGATCGACTCTTGATCGTGAGGTCTTGAGTTCGAGTCCAGCCGGCGACAGGTTGGTTTCCTGTCCGTCGGATGAGACAGTAAAAATCGAGGTCCCATGTCGCAGTAGGTGTAGGCACGTAAAAAACCCTCGCTGCTGAGCTGAATGACCCTAAGTGCCGAGCATTGGCAAAACTTTGAAGCCCTTCACCGGCATTTGGTAACGTCTCCATACGAGTGAAAGATTCTTGAGTGGGACATTAAACAACAATAAACAAACAAAACATGCCATGCCTACAGTGACGAAAGTCCTTGGTTTTAAATCTCATCTGAAAGACATTTGACCTTGACTTTGTATGCCGAGCGCTGGGTGAAAGGACGGTCACGACCATTTTACGAAGTCTTTGGTAGGACTCATTACCGGGAATGGAACCTTAAACATTCCACCTGCGAGTCAAACGCTCTATTAGTAGATGTCACTTTGCAATATGGGGTCTTCCTTCCTGTATGAGGGAGTCTGGGACTGGAGGTCAATTAAATAATTTTGCATACAGGCATATATATTCGACAAGATTCATATAAATGAAATTATGTTTATGGATCTTGGAATTGCAGCATTTAATCAAAATTTTAGGAAAAGCGATAAAATGTCAAAAGAAAGAGAAAAAAAGGAATTTCATTTAATACGAGTTTTCTTAAAGAAGGAAAAACCAGAACACACAAGAAGTATTTTTGAAATAAAGATATATTTCCAGATAATTTTTTAAAATGTTGATTTTTTTAATGTTTTCTGCAAGATGAATACTATACTTAATACAGAAACTAACATCAACATATATTATTGTATCAATTTACATCATAACGTCGGACAAAACAATTGTTGTACGGTGTAAATGCAAGATCAACAAAACGTTTTTAATAAAGTAAACAAAAGTCGTTTTCAATTGTCAGTAATGAAATAAAATATTAAAACCAAGATTTATAGATGGATAATTTACATATGATGTGTGATCAGTGCAAATACTCACTAAAATCAGCTTTGCAATAACTCAGACGCCTGTTGAACTTTGGAGGGGCACAATAGCACCCGCTTGTTTCCGCAATTGCCGCGACAAACACCAGAAAGGAGAAAAACTCAATCTTGGACATGACCGTTGTATACGACAACTTTGGCTACAGTGAGTTCCCGATAATACTAAGTGCATTTATATCTGTGATAATCAAGTTTAAATAAAAAAGACAATCCGGTATAAATTAAATACATTTTGACAACAATTCTTGCGGAATTCACGCAATAAAGAAATAGAAAGCTGTTGTCCAATAATTATGCTTTGTGACTTTAAAACGTTAACATGTATTTTGTTTAAAACCCTTAAATAAGGCCCATGTCTTTGATGACACAAGCATTTGGTTATAAAACCTAAACTAAGCCGAGGAAATGTCAAATCATAAAACACGTTTGAAGTTCAGGCTGAGTTCAAGATGATTTTTTATATTTAAATGTTTGTTTCCTTATCTAGATAGATGCAGAAAACGGATAAACACAATTCTTTATCTTTTTTCTGAATTATACATGTATATACTACATGTTGTAATATGTCAAATAACATTACGCAATAGAATCGATTTTATACTAGATAAATTGTGAGGAAACATACATCAAAATCGCTTATTTAAGTTTATATATATATATATGAGAGAGATAATCTCTTTATAACGGCCATGTTCGTTTCAGACTCTATCGTTGTAACGAGTTTGCTCTTTTAATGAAATATGGGGCAATGGGCATATTCACTGTTTGTGGCTGAAAAAAGAGACTCGTGGTGTTTTGGCAGACGATAGATAGAACAGCGTTAATTTAAATTCTGCAGAATATCAAAATTGATGTATCATTTATCCATCGTGTGTGTGTGTGTGTGTGTGTGTGTGTGTGTGTGTGTGTGTGTGTGTGTGTGTGTGTGTGTGTGTGTGTGTGTGTGTGTGTGTGTGTGTGTGTGTGTGCTTGTGTGTGTTTGTGTGTGTGTATTTGAGAGAGAGAGACAAATTTCAGTTTAAGATTATATTTACTAGTCAATAAATTAATTTTAAACTCGCATCATCTAGAACAAAGTTCTGTATTATCCTCTTTTAAACACTTGCCTGTATTTACGCAGTCAAGCATTCGATGTAACACACCTAACATTTTAAATACAGTTCTCCACATTTAAAGCCAAGTACGTACGGATGGAAATTTAAATGGAAAATCGTAGGTGCAATTGATCGAAAGATTATTTCGAGTTAACAATTAGAAAGACGGTTATTATGTAGAATTTCACCTAAGATTAAGGCATTAAGAAACACATTATTACTTAACTAAATCTACTTAGTAGTGGACTTTCAGCTTAAAGATATTTACGTTTTCCGTAGAGGTCGATGATTTGAGAAATGGACGCGTACTGTACTATATGCCGCCACAGTAAGGTAAGGCTCAATGTATTTGATTATAGTTAGTTTGTTGGGTGTATTTCAAGAGGAAAATATTGTACTTTGTAACCATTTATCTTTTTTTTTAAATTGGGGTACTTTTATGTTATTACCTGCTACTTAAATGATTCAATAATAATGCTTTTCCGCCATATTGCAAGTTTTTACGGTCGTATGACTATTAATTATGACGTCAGGGGTTTGCCATTAAACCTTAAAAATAAACTGAATTCAACTTCAATGCCAGACTCGCTGAAATAGTTTATGAGTTTATATATTTTCACAAGCAATCACTTTTTTCGTTGATACACTTATAATAGATGCCTGATCAGCTATTATAGACCACTTCCGTTGTTCCACATGCAAGCGATGTCCGAAGACCCAAAAGCAATATGACCTGTCTGTATCATTGACGGATTTTTTAAAATGATAAATCGACTTTAAATAGACTATTCTAATAAAATATAAATATATCTGATCGTGAAGGTTTTCGTGATTTTAACCCCTAAACATACATATTTGGGCATGAATTCAATTATATATTACAAAACAGTTTTCTCTATAGTAATCTTAATTTGACTGTGACCTTTAGGTAAAACATTCGTAAGACCTTAACCATGTATATTCGAATATTTGTTGAAGCAGAAGCAAAGTCGGGAAAACGGGGTCCGAATCTGAATTTTCTGTTCAAATATGATCTTGCCTCTGTTAGTTGGTAAGTTAGTTAATTAGTTAGTTAGTTACTGTTGTTTTATGCCACTTTCAATGATATTTCTGTTATATCGAGGTGGTGTGGCCACCATGGATGAGTGGTTAGAGCATCGTAGTTAGTCAGCATCGATTGTGAGATTGCCAGTTTATTTTCTGAAGGCCGGTGGTCTCTTCATTGGTACACTGTAACCAGGTTCTCTCCTCCACCATTAAAACAGGCCACTGACATATCACTGAATCATTGCCACAAAATATCAGCCCAATTGAATTGAAATTTTGAAATGACGGATTAAAACTAACGGTCACAACAGATTAAATATATAACAATTTTTAATAGGTTTCTTTACTTCCTGATATATATACATATATATATATATATATATATATATATATATATATATATATATATATATATATATATATATATATATATATATATATATATATATATAGATAGATAGATAGATAGATAGATAGATAGATAGATAGATAGATAGAAAAACTTGAATTTTACCTTGTACAATCCGTGAAATTGTACAATTAATACAGGTATTTACTTACACCTCACCGAGCTTACACTAAAAGGTCGCGACTGAAGAGGGTGCGCCACTATTTGGTATGATTGTTGATATTTTGTCAGACCATGTATGGTCCTCTTCCTCTCCATTGAAAATCGGGTTTTGTTAATTTCTTAAATTTCACTTAATCATCAGATGTGAATTTTACAGCAATGTTTTTAATTTTTCCATATATAACTGAATTGTGAATATAAAATTTTTGCTAACAAATCTTTTATCCATTTACTGCAGTACAAAATGTTGTAAACGTTTGTGTGGATAAATGCAGAGTTGATAAAACAGCACCAATAATACTTTCTGTGATATGCACAAGTAGGTCGTATGCAAATCAGAAACTCTGTGTCATATGACAGTATACTGGCATGGGATTGTATCATAAATTCTAAAAAAAATGGAATCATATGTCTGCATCATTTTTAATATAGTGCACAAAACTATGGTACTGAAATAAGTTCATCGTATGAGTAGAATTCATATTGTAAAACAACATAAAAACAAACAAAAATGTTAACTTGAAACTTATGTTGACTTGCAATTGTGAGATAATCCCTTATTGACCAGTCTACATGAATTAAGTGAGTGACAAGTTAGGCCTATTCATCTTATGTGAATGGACAATAGCAAGCACTATTTTAGGTTACCATGTGGCTTGAAAACTGTTAATACCGTATTATGGCTGTTCAATATATTGGATTTACACCCACGTAATTTTTCTTAAATTTGAAAGAAATCTTACACTATTAGTAATAGGGAACACAAACAAACTTTTCCCCTTGAATTGCTTGATGCAATTAAATTCATCTTTAGTTATGTATAACCTTTAAAATAAAGAGAATGAGCATTTAAAATATATAGATTATTTAGTTTTTGCAAAAAATTACTAAACCCCCAGTATCAATGGAGAGCAAACGGACTATACCTTTAGAACAATTCCATCTGCAACATGCATGTATCACTTTATATTTACAATTCCCTTCATTGCAAGTACATAGAGGGATATATTGTATATTCCGGTAAATGCAGTCGCGTGCCCCAAGTATTAACCGCTTTACTTTTCAGCGTAAGAATACATTAACGAATCAATAAAGAATAAAATATTACATGTTTATTTCCTGTATATTTAATCTTAAAAGCCATACATTAGGCCTACCACAAAACAATAAAAATCACAGAAAGAAATCGGAAACAAGAAACTACATCTGTAGCACATTGTACAGCCTACAGGTCCATATCATGATATATCTAGGTCATGTTATGACCAGAACCACAAACCTCCGTCTGGCACAGAAATGACAGTTCGCTTCATAGTTACAACAGAAAAAGGAGAGTAAGGCCTAGTGCAACTTTGCCAAGCATCTCTTGATAAACAAGTCGATTTGTTTGCCTTCACTGAATATTCCTATCAAAAACAATTCGTCACCTGCACCATGTGAAATCAGGTCGTGTGAAATAGGCCTACTTACGTAGGTTATGTACCAATCAGCCATCATGGTTCCCAGCTGCTTGGTAAAAAATGTCAAATAGATTGGCTACTTTCAGTTGTCATGAATGAATAGTATCTGTCTCACTTCTTGTAAGTTACACTCAAACTTTCTATAGTATATCCCATTAATAATATCTCATAATCCAAACGAAAATTTGTTGTAAATACATTATACAGCATACACATGGGCGCGGCCATTTGCATTTTCAATTCTTTTCTGACACATTTAACCTTCCGGTTACCAAGCGTACGAATATTCTAAAATAACTCTAAAACAAACTCAAAATTTTCCATATCACTAGTTTCTTTCAAAATGATATGAAAATAAGAAAATAAACCCTAATTCCATTTAGTATTTCCGGACAGAAAGGGGAACTACTTCTCGTCTCACACAGCTATTTAGCTGTTACGTCGTATGAAAAACCTCCTACCGCAAAGCCTATTAAATAGAATGAATTTCGTAACCAACTGACTACAGATTAACAGAAAATCGTAATATATATAAATATAATGATTGTTTTTTATTTTTTGGACAGCATCGAATATAAATTCAATGACTTATGGAAAAAATTCAATGTGCTGAACAGATTTTTTTCCATAAGCCATTGCATTTAAACTCGATGCAGTCCAAAAAATGAAAAACGATCCTTAATTGTTAAAGTATTTATATCACATATATCAGTAAGATAGCTATAACCTCTTGTCTTCTTTTACTAGTAATTTATGATAGCTATAGTCTTTTGTCTTCTTTTACTAGTAATTTATGATAGCTATAGTCTTTTGTCTTCTTTCACTAGTATTTTATGATAGCTATAACCTCTTGTCTTCTTACACTAGTAATTTATGATAGCTATAACCTCTTGTCTTCTTACACTAGTAATTTATGATAGCTATAACCTCTTGTCTTCTTACACTAGTAATTTATGATAGCTATAACCTCTTGTCTTCTTACTCTAGTAATTTATGTTGGCTATAACCTCTTGTCTTCTTACACTAGTAATTTGTGATAGCTATAACCTCTTGTCTTCTTACTCTAGTAATTTTCAATGGCGGCGACGTGAATCATGGGATGCGGATCGTCAACTGACGTTACCGAATTTCACCAAGTGACTGAAAAGAGAAGTAAGAGTTACTTTAGAAACCATAATGGAATATTCGAAAACTTTTGGGACTTTAGGACAACTCTGGACACATATAAGCCTGAAAAGAGACCTAAAGTACAAGAGAAAGAAATCTGGACCGATAAAAAGTTTCCCGACTTGGAAGGATGCCAATCATTTCGACCTCAGGTAAGGCGAGTAGATAAATGAAAAACCTTTTGTCATTTTTTTCTCACCTGCATATTACGTTTACGTGTCTCAAATAATCCCATATGCTACGTACTGTTCAATGAACGATCATTTCCTGTACAAATTTAGACTATTGAATGATAATATTGAATGGTTGTTTGTAATCCAATGACGTGGCAGTTTCATCAGTTTTCCGATCACCATGTATCACTAGCTCAGCTACTCTCCGATTCACATAATTTGGAGGGCTGAAATAATAATTTTACAATCGATTCTACTCACTTATCGGTTAAGACAGGCTTCACGGGAAAAGTGATCAGGGTGTAAGTTTTGATTTAAATATTTGTGTGCAAACTCACAATCAGTATCACCCATCTGCAGGGATGTGAAATCCTCTGATACACCTGATTTCACCCCTAGATTTTTCAATGGTCGTTGTTTGTACCCATTTGTACATTGTTTATTGGTGTTTTGACATTATATTAAATGTGTTAGATTATTGGGGAAATGTAAACAAAACACAGCAAACCCGAGGAAGCACCAATTGACAACCGAAACCCCAAGTCCGCCAGACTACGACAAATTAGGTGTACAAATGGTCTCAACATAAAGAATATTCAGACCGACATACATTCTATTTATATTCTGGACAACCATAAATCGAAGGTTTCGAAGTTTGTAGTTTTGTACACAACATTTACCGAATATTTGCAAACATGTAAAGTTCTTTTCCAATATCATATGATTTTACACGGATTTTATATCTTTAGTGGCAATAATTATCTGTTACATTCTAGATCAATGGACAAGGATACAATTTACATTGCAAAGACCCGGATTACACAGATATAAACCCAGGAGAACTTGATACCGGATATATCCTGGCTGTGTTGGCAAAGATTGTACGCCAAACTAGTGTCATACAACATGTAAGTTTTTTTTCCCGGTTTTATTATCAAATCGTTCAATCATTTACAATATCAACGTCCTTATGTAAATTATTATTCGAACCTTTCGACTTCTATAGGGTATTGGCGATGCAGATGCAAATTGCATGTGTGAAATTAATCAAATCCGCCTGAAGATCTCATATTCTCCCATTGTTCACAGAGTTTTACTTCGTTTGAACGGGAAATGATTTCCTTGTCAACCCCTAGAACATTGACAAGCTACACGCGCCATGACGTCACAATACAATTTCACTGATGCATGGTGTCTGTGGCTTTTAGAATGTATTGCATAATGTCAGATATTGTTTGCGTAGATCAACATACTAGAGTCTACATGCATTTAAAACATGGGAGAAAAATCCCCAACCTTGAGTGTATGACAAAGGAATCTCAATCCTCGGGATAAGATTCTTGAATGACGACCCTCGGCAAGCCTCGGGTTCGTCATTCAAGAATCTTACCCTTGGATTGAGACTCCTTTGCCATACCCTCAAGGTAGGGGTATATTCTATTATCCATTGTCGACTCTGCGCCTGAATTTAGTTATTAAAATAATTTACCATTCAATTTGTCTTTTGTGGGCAAATTTGTGTCGTCTGTCATCTTTGTTTAGATTGCCAACATCAGTTCCAGTTTATGTTACTGTATTGACATTCTGATCACGTGACCAGGTGTCCTTCTTCCCCTTAAATTTTTCCATCCTGTCATTCTGTATACACGACAAAACTAATGAAATTGCTTGCACGAATTAAAGATTGCCCTAATAAGTCTATACCCCCTTAGAGCGCTATGATGGCGCTAATTCAAATACACATACAGTACGTCCAGAATGGTCAAGATGTCAACTTTCGTATGATATCAATAATTAAGATTTTAATTTTGACATGACATTAATGATTAGGAAGTGCACTTGGAAATCAATTTAATTATCTAGAAGTGCCTTTTGATATCAGATCAATGATTAGGAAGTGCATTTTGAAATCAAATTAAATATCAGGAAGTGCTTCTTGATATCAAATCAATGATTAAGAAATGCATTTTGACATAACATCAGCGGTCAAGAGACGCGCTTTGATATTACGTCCCTTGCATATGAAATTTTATCTCCGCAGTAAATGTTCGTGTATCTTAGAATTTGTTAAGGAACCATAGGTTTTTATTTTTTTTACACAATCTCTAAGTTTTAATTTTTCAGAACCTGGAGATGTCCTAGTTAAACATGGACCAAGGATGAGGCCATGGATCATCTATAAAAATATGGCCTCACATAATAATGTTAGGACACAGTGACTAAACATATAACCATGGAAATGTATAAAATTGTTTGCAAACAAAATTATGTTATCTTTACAGCATCTCGAATTCGATTTCTTTATATATTTTCAAATTACAGATTCTTGCAGACGAATCTTATCTTACCAGCTACCTATTTTATGATGGAATTGTTCAGTGCAAATTTTGGAAATTTGGTCGTTGGGAAGATGTTTATATTGATGATAAAATTCCAGTAAGGAATTCTTCCCGACTTCTGTCTTATTGCCATGATAAGAACGAACTATGGATGACGTTTGTGGAGAAAGCCTGGGCGAAGTAGGTACAAATTTGAATTTATGATGATGTATCAACATCACAACATATTCTTTATTATTATTTCAAAGACATACATGTATTTTGAATCAATCCTTATGCGACATGGTAAGCTTTGAGCGACACTTCCAAGCTTTGAGCAACAATTCCATACATTGATGCATACATACGGGTATTCAAAGAAAGTTGTACAAACAAAACGATTTCACATGAATAATTAATTGTCTGTTTTTCTTGGTTGTTCATAATTTCATGCCGTTATATATTCTCGGTGGCCCCCGTGGCATAGTGTTGTGGCTAGATCATCGCGCTCCGCTGGAAACTATGGCGACCTTTGTGATAATGTTTCCCAGTTTACTTGCAGAATATCGGTGGTCTCTTCCCGGGTATATTGTAACCGGGTTTGTTCCTCCCCAAATAATAACTGCTCGCCACCATATAGCTAAAAATTTATGAGTGTGGCGTAAGACACTATCTGAAATCAAAAATTTTTAAATTGCATATTTTCTTTCGACGAAAAAAAATTTCTGTGCTTTTACTGTTTTTATAATTTTGCAGATTCTGGGGAGGTTACACTAACATCGAGTATGGGAAATTCTATGACGCACATTTACATCTGACGGGTGGAGTTCAAGATATCATCAATCTTGAAAAGACAAAGCTGAAACCGGGAGAAATATACTATCGTATAAAGCATGGCCTAGAAAACGGAGCAATAGTTGCTTGTGCCGTATCTGTAAGTTGTGGAAATCGATTTAAAAAAAAAACACAAATCAATTGATAGCGCTTGAGTTCAGAGACTGTACTTATGTAAATTAATCTGTGGACTCAGTGAATGTGACCGGAATTATTTCTCCTCCATGACACCTGATTACATTTCTGAATTTCCCAAACATCTGTCTTTGTCCCATATTTAATATGTTCGTTTATTGCATTATTTATTTTCTTCAGGTTAATTCTTTGGTAAATATGCTTTCTTAACTTGTACCATGTTATTTTTTTCACCAACATAACAGATTATATGTAGGCCTCTGTATCGACACGTAATAATAATATCCCATATAAAGAGAGTTTCAATTTTTCTCGAATTCACAGTATCAAAACTTATGACTTCTCAACTCTTTAAACTACTATTCTACATAAAAAATTAAAAGAAAGACTTTTTAGCATCATAGACAACTGCTTTTTCACTAAAGGTGGTACCCGAAAATTTAAATATCTAGTGATTGGCTATCAGGATACTTATTTCGTCAAACACCACTCTGATTCTACACATAAGAATACTGAAGTTGATATAAAAAACATGCTGGAATTTCTAATAGACAATATATTTGTAATGTTCGGAGACGTGGTCTTTCAACAAACTGTCGGCATTCCTATGGGAACCAATTGTGCTCTGTTATTGGCCGACCTGTTCCTTTATTCATACGAAGCAGACTTCATTCAGAAACTGCTGAATCAAAAGAAGAAAAAGTTAGCGGTGTCCTTTAATTTGACATTTAGATATATCGACGACATCAATTAATAATGACAATTTTCATACATATGTCAATGCGATATATCCCAGCGAACTAGAAATTAAAGATACAATAGAATCAAGTACACACGCTTCATACTTAGACAAACACAGACGGGAAATTAGCAACTAAGCTATACGATAAACCCGACGATTTCGACTTTCCCATCGTAAATTTTCCACATATAAGTAGTAATATCCCTCAGTCACCGGCATATGGAGTTTATATTTCACAAATGATCTGATATGCCATGACGTGCGCAACATATGAAAATTTCATATACAGAGGTAAACTACTCACTGACAAATTATTGACACAGGGATATCGAAAACCGCGTTTAATGTCAACGTTCCGCAAATTTTATGGTCGGTATAATAGTCTTGTTTGCGACTACTCTGTTTCACTAAGTGAAATGTTGAGTTGCCTTTTCGTTGGCGGTTGTTGAGACGTCTGTACCAATTGTGACGAGATACACTCCTCACGTGTTTCATTGGACTTGACTTTGGACTCACGGCGGGTGTGACCGGTCGACAGGGGATGCTTACTCCTCCATGGCACCTGATCCCACCTCTTGGTTTCCAGAGGTTCGTGTTTGTCCATTTTTACCGGATTTGTATCTATGTCCTGGACATCCTTTTGATTTATACTTTGGTATCTGAAATTTTTATATTTCTAGTATTTCGGGAAACAAATATTAAATAAAACTTTGTGTGCATCTCATTCAAGTGCAATAGAAAGTGTTCATTTCTTATACTTTGTAAAGATAAGAAAACTTAAATTTTATTTAGCAATATATATATGTAGTTCATATTTTAAATGTTTATTTATACAAAATGTGGACAAATATCTACAGTAAAACCTTTAATTATGTAACATGAAAAATGTAAATATAACGTTTCATAAAATTGTATATTTTTTCAGGAGAAACATGATGGTGTGCATGGACTTACAGCAGGAGACACAATTTTAATTCTTGGAACGTACCAAGTATGTCCAATATTAGTTATATTCATTTTGATTGGGTTTTTTTTAATTTCTTAAAATATATAAAGTTTCAATTTGCGAGTTAGAATTTCTGTCTCTCTGTCTAAGTTCCTCGCAAATACATTGCACCGGCAGCTGCATGCCAATGTAGGTCAGACCGACATATTTATTCTGTCTGCAATCCAGATATGAAACTGAGTGATATTCACCTAAGTAGATCTCTGGTTTAAGACAAAGTCAAGGCTGCCTCTTAGGCATGATTTGAATAACAAATCAAAAATTTTATACATTGTAGTTTATCGATGAAATGTTTCTACCTAAAATGAAAAAGTTAGCCATAAAGCTAGATTATGTAAAGAATATAGATATCTTCTTGCTATATCTATCCGTGTTATCTGTAATAGCTCGACCTATGAACTGTTTATACATGCGGTATTTAAACCTCTGACTCATTATGGGGTGGTCTCTTAAGTGACTCTCTTGACTGTTATAACTTTTTAAGAAATGTTCAAGAGACCGAATATAAACGGTCTTGTCTTAAATGCGGTGATGGGTTTTACGCGGATTTCATATATTTATATACATGTATATTCTTTTATTATTAAAATCCTATTTTACAGGTACATACGCAAAAACGCCAAGAGGTGCACCTGCTACACATGTCAGATCCTCTTGAATTCACTGACTGGAGAGGTCCTTATAACAAAAGGCAAATTCGATATAACGTCTTTCCTCTTTGTTTGTAATGCGAGTCAATTAAAATGTCCTCTCTCCTTGATATAAAACAAAATACAAAAAATGTTATGTGATTCTTTCATTCATAGCTTTATCTATCTTTTATTTATATAAAAAAGAAGACATCACTTTGAACTGAAAAATGTCACTCATTTCACTGTTTAGCATTATTGTGTAAAATACTATGTTTGAAAGAAGATTTATTGTTTATTCATATATGTTCATAACGTGATACGGAAAATGGCAAATGTTTTAATTGTCTACGTTCTTTCAATTTGAAGTAGTTTCTGTCAGCATGTCCAGAAATTACCAAATCTAAGGCTAAACCGAAAATTAAATTATCGTCTGTCTCTCTATCTTAAAGAAGTTTTGATTTTTTGTTTCAGAGCTTCAGAATGGGACACGCTGACGTCACATAATAATTTGCCTAATTATATTGATGACAGTGATTTCATTATGGCGTTCCGTGACGTAATAGCGTACATGGAGTTTGTATGTATTTGTTCTATAACTCCTTTGAAAACCAACATAGATAACAAAACAACACAACGTGAGTTATTTGCTTTTTAATTGACATTTTTAACGTATCTGAACTATAAATAGCTACATTGAATTATCTCCCTTTTGTATTATGTTTTATAAGTACATGTTGTATTTGAATTGATATATTGGACTGAATTCGAATTGATTTGGAATCTTAGATTAAGTGAAATTATTTAAGTGAAATAATATTAATCTTAAAGGTAATTACATCCCACAATAGACTGGTATCACTCTTCATTTTATTATTTTAATTCACTGATTACCTGAATAAAGAGATGCAGCTAAAATCGTGTTTAGGCAACGTGTGTATGTGTTTGCGTGAGTGCGCACGGTGTGTGTGTGTATGTGTGTGTGTGTGTGTGTGTGTGTGTGTGTGTGTGTGTGTGTGTGTGTGTGTGTGTGTGTGTGTGTGTGTGTGTGTGTGTGTGTGTGTGTGTGTGTGTGTTCATGGAGTACATTTGATACAGGTACAGCCATTTTGACGTAGATAAAGATATAGTTTTTAATTTCTCGTAGATCAGATATCAAATCAATAGTTAACTTAATATTGTTTTGCGATTCATATTGATTTCAATTTTGTAGAATATTGTACACATATATACGGCGAATGGAAAGGCGACACTGCAGCAGGAAATGTGAAAATTCTCGATAATCCGAAATTTATATTTTCTCTTGAAAGTAAAGGTATCTACAATTTTTTCTTTTGACATATTTGGGGATTCTTCATATATTCCTTGACTTGAACCCAAGTAATGAATATATCTTACTAAACGATCACACTGATATTTTGTGTTTTTCGATACATTAAAAAATCTGTTCACATACCATTTTGCAGAGGAAAGGATTATAAATGTTTTTTGTACGTTTTCGAAATTGTGACATTTTCCAAAAATAACCCCAGATTTACATATATATATATATATATATATATATATATATATATATATATATATATATATATATATATATATATATATATATATATATATATATATATATATATATACAAAAATCGTATATATCGTACATACCTGCATATCTTTTTTTACATACAATGCATTTTATTCAGTTCATTATATCATTTATGACTGTAACATGAAGTAGATGTACATGTTTTCCTCGAATGTCAAAATAATTATTCATTTCAGGAAATGTTAAAGGGGAGGGCGTGCCGTTGGGTTTATCTCTAGTGCAAAAGACAAAAAGTCGAACCACAGATAGAGCTCCAATATACCTTCGAGTTTTTAAGGTAAATAAATATGTGTGATGAGATGATGATGATGATGATGATGATGATGATGATGATGATGATGATGATGATGACTCTTGATATATTATCCAAAAGTATCGAAACAAATAAACACATTTTATCCTAATCATTTTGGCAATTACACACACACAGATATATATGTATATATGCATTGTTAATCATACAGTTACAATACAGAGTTCAATACGCCCGTGCAATACGTAATGTCGGTTTGCACATAGTTGGATACGGAAATTTTGCCGAGGTACTTTTCTGAATAGCATTCATGTCATCCAAAATATTTGATGGTGTCATTAAAAGCGGAATGAATTTGAAGTTTGTGTCTACATATAGATAAATAAGGGACATGCAATAAACACAAAATCACACAAATGTTTCTATCTGTATCAAACTTGATCGTTGTAGCGGATTGATTCAACTCGAGCTACGCTCTCATTGAATCCTTCCGCTGTAATGATCTCGTGCAGTCTAATAATATGGATAAAAAAAAATATGTGTAGTTTTGTCTATATATATAATGGTTACAGAATTCATACTTCATTGGTATTGAAACTCAAACTCATGTTGATAATATAATTTTGATTTCATCGTAGACAAGACAACAGAAACAAGGCCTTTTAATCGAGGAAATCGGAGAACCAACGGAACAAAGTTTTCAACAGGTAGTTCGCTCATTAAAGGTGTTACCTGGAAAATATTTGGTGATAGCGAATACCTCTCAACCGGAAGTGGAAAAAGAATTTCTGATTAGACTCTATACTTTATCAGCTGTTTCGGAAGTAAGGTAAATTGATACTACGTATAAATTTTATCAGTATTAAAATATTATATTTATGTTGTAGCTGATTATAACTTTGCATTTATTTTATATCGCAACATGCTATACTTGAGAAACCACTTCCCAATTTGATATATCCATTATGTAATAATGTAGAATAGCAATATGTAGCACCAACATATATTGTATCATTATAATGAGACTCCGACTTATCTATAGCAGTAGCATATATAGTATTATTCTCGGGTATTAACTAATATATAGTAGTAGCTTATATTAGATCTTTCTCGATAACATAATGGCCAGCGATTGAGAAGAGGGTCCTTAAGACAATTATGGGGGAAATAATTACTTTTTATATTTTCAAAAATTTTGAACATGTGTATTCAAAAAAGCTCATAATATGAGAATCAGTACATGTAAAAACAGCTCTTTTTGTTTCCTGCACGAAAAATATACAAAATCAGAAACATTACATCAATTATATATTGTCAATCCCTCCGGTATCAATCTGGAGTTTTGTTTGTCTGATTTTAGCACTTTTTGACATACTGAATCATTACTTGCTATTTTATATAGGTTGTTACGTTCAGATGAACCTATATTACTATTGAAGGAAGACAAACCTCTGAAACTCAAAGATATGAAATGCAATTTTCGTAAGTATTCTCGTATCTTTTACTTTAAATTGATCAATTAAGACTGAGCATATCTGTGGTTGAATGCATTTCCATAGATTACAAAAGATAGATTGCAAAAAAAAATTCTGAATGCAGAATTCATTTTAGTTAATGGCATTAATAAGCTAATTGACATCACTTAAATCTATTCTGCCTGTTACCTGTTTGAACTGACTGAAACTCCAATCCTCCATAGCTCGTTCTTTTTGGAATTGGCATCCTAAAGGTCCAACCTTGTAATTTCTCCCTGATTGCGTTTCTCGACGTGTTTCGAGTTCGAACTGATGTAAACACGAGTCCACCGTCGATCATCTTTTGGTACGAACTTGCGTTATGTCGAATCCACCTCTTACCGGAATTTGTATATTGTTCAGTAAAGATGGAACGAACATGTTATGCATTGAATCTGCCTTATTGAGTCAGATTGACTTTTGAATTTAACGTGTTTTGTCTTTGTTGATCAAAATTATTAAGTAACTTTGTAGCTTCTTGTTATTTTCACTTAGATCTAGTTCTATACACAGTTCGTTGGTAGTTTGATTGGAGTTTTTTTGGTTATCCATTTTTTAATACAAAACTTTCCCGGATTACCGTTATAATCCTGCTTTTATTATCGCGAGTTGCGTGATTCTAGAAAAATGTTCCTCAACGTTTTTTCCGGTTTCGATAATATATAGATAGCCCCCATAGTAGAATTGGTAAAAGCGCCCTGCAAGTGATCGGAAGGTCCTGGGTTCGATCCCCGGTCTGCCCGTATACTTTTCTCTGCCTGGTACATTTCAGTAATTTGGCGTTCAACTACATAAACCACTGTAGTATGTTTTAAGAGGCTCTTGTGTTTCTTTATACAAAATAAATTTAATGTGCTCAAAAGTAAAAATATTTCCATTTACTTAACATACGTTGCGAATGTAAATATGAAAACCAGAAGAACCATATGAGGAACAAAATAGAGAAGGCGCGAATAAATGCAGGATCATAACTGTAATCCGGGCTAACTCGAAAGTTCCCTATTGTTTATTACTTTATCACACTATGCTTGTAACATGTAGCATTTCTTTCATTATCCGGTTGTGTGAGTGGGTGTTTGCGTGTGAGTGTGAATGTGTACGTTTTTTCATGTTATTTTCATCGTATCGTCCTGATTTTTATTTTGTCCCTGTCGATATCCATTTAAGTGCTTTATATATATATATATATATATTTACCTTTTCAACATCTTTCTTCAAATATATCTTTTTCAATTTCCCCTTTTCACACATGTCAAAAGACATCTGACAATGAATAGGGATTTTTAATTTTTAGTTGAATGTGAAGAAATATGGGGGAAATGGACAAAGGGATTCCATGGTGGTTTTATTTACGACGGAGATTTCCACAAAAATCCACAGATTGATATCACAGTCCCGGTAGGAGGTAAGTTGTTCCAAATATTATGAATTTGTTTAAGTCGTTAATATCGACCTCTATTTTGTGTACTTGTATCAACCCCTTGGACCCTACATGCCATATTAGACTGGTCAAAACAAAAGAACAGAGAATTCCATAAACATGTATATATCTCGGGGTGAAAAGATTAATATTTGAGAGTCAGCGCTGTTGCACATGTATGGAAACATTTTCACAGATGTTGATTTTTGGAACATTCGATTGTAAGTGCAATTACACATATACATCGTGTAAAACCATATATTTTTCGTTGGTTAAAATTTTCGTTGATTTCGAAGTAATCATGATGCCCATAATTTAAGTCTAGGATAAATTTTCGTTGATTTTGATTACCCACACAAAAATAACGAAATCAAATCCTCAACAAAAATAACACTATCTATTTTAAATAAGGATTATTTTTTCATCCATAACATTCATTATGATGCGTCCTTAAGTGTCGTAAATTCTACAGTGACGTAAATATAATCAATACATGGTCACTGAATTGTCACATACTTTCCGCAATGAAACTATCGAAACATGCATGTTAAATCAGTGCAGATGCATACTAAAATTTGATTTAAAAAAAACAGTAACGTAGCTTCAAACGTCATTACTTTCCATTCATTTTTCCGTATTTATATCTTTATCCTGGACATCTTAAAATGACATCGACATCATATATACGTTTTACAATACATCAATGAATTTCTTGCTTTTTTTCTAAGTCATAATGTCATTTGAATATGAGTAACAATGCTTTCGTGTACCTTGTTAACTAATCATAAAATCACGTTTTATCTTATTCTTAATGAATAACCATCGTCCTTTTGTTTGTATTACGAATTGATCTAAAGAGAGTTTGCTTTCAACAAAACTATTTGTAGAAGTTTCTCTCAATTAATTGCTCTCATTTTTGGGACAAAAATGTTTCTATAACTTTTTGCAGAGTCACTAAAACAAATGATTAGATTTAAAGTTTTAAAAGATTGGAATGCAGACGACGCCTGTCTTGGGTTCCGGTTGTTCAGGGTATGTACATATGCAATCAATGACCCACAAAAGGTCATGGTAACCGGTCAATAATTGTAAAGTACTTTAGTCAAAATTTTATTTTTGTGGGGTTTTTTTTTGGGGGGGGTGTAATTTTTAGAAAGAATTAAACGTAACTTCATCGCCGTAAACAATATAATTACATGTACATTTAAACTTGTCTATAAAAGACACTGAAGAGAACAGCTAAACGTAGCTGGTATAGATAGGTTGTTTTTATATGAGGTTATTCATCATAGATCAGTTAACAAATGCTTTGTTTTAATTTCATTTATAGGTAGATGCAGATTCTTTGTTTATTTACTTTGAGGTCCCGTGTCACAGCAGGTGTCGGCACGTGAATGAACTCTCACTGTTAAATGGTCGAGTCAAAATGCCGAGCATAGGCCAAAATTTGAAGCCCTTCATCGGCATTTGGTGACGTCTCCATATAAGTGAAATATTCTTGAGTTAAACAATAATAAACAAATAAACATACAACTTTGAATATCTAAAATTGTAGAACCATGTTTTGATTTTTTTAGATATGATCATCTGCTTTTGGGAATAAGTTCAGTTTTATCGAAAGATAGATTACGATCTTGTTGCTGTTGCTGTTGAAGGAGAAATATTGCAAATGTTGTAATGGCCATTAAATTGGTTGTTATATGTATATGATATCATAAATCGATGACAAACAATATATTTCATATAATCTGGTATCTATTTCGCTTTTTATTTATGTTTTTCATATTCCACACCAGGTGGAGCCCGATGATGTTGTTCCAAAATCGGAACAATGGTTCAACGACAACTGGGATAATTCTGTCCGTTGTCGCGATGGCTCAATTGAAGGTTGGGAGTGGGACTACCTTGCACCAACATTCCTTGCGGAACCCGGGAGATACTGTGGAATTCTTTATAACGAGAAAAAAGGTGGTCTAGATACAGCATTTTGCATAATGGTCATGTCAGAAATGCCGCTACAAATAAAGTAAGTTTTAATGATATGCATCTCTCACTGTCTGTCTCTCCTTTTGTATCTCCTTTTGTCTGTCTGTCTGTGTCTCTCTCTCTCTCTCTCTCTCTCTCTCTCTCTCTCTCTCTCTCTCTCTCTCTCTGTGACGTACATATTAAGTTTTTACTTGCATTTAAAAGACCTTATTTAATCCTTAATCAATTGATAACAAGCAACATAATATCGATGGGAATTATTCGCGGAGGAGATAATATATAATGTTCTTATTATGACAGATGTCAATTTTTATGGATATTTTGTGTAACAGGGGGTAAATAAAAGTAAGAACCAATATCATTTGTAATTGTTTTTCTTTCAGAGGCCACAATCTCGGAAAATAAAAAATCTGACACGAACGGTGACCCTCAATTGAGATGAAATGCCAAGTGTTTAGATGACACTTTTCATCAGCTAACAAATACATTGACGCATAACCTAACTCTCAGATGTTGCTGATATCAACAATAAATAACCTCTGAGGTTTCGGCACCACACGAGGAGATATCTAAGATTAATCTGAAGGATTAAAATGTGACGCAAAATATAACTCGTTCAGGAAAATGTATCCTACCTTTATCATCAAATATCATATGTATATTTTGTGTACTATCATCAAACTTTATAATTATGTATATTTTGTGTAAATAGTTTAATTTATTTCTTAGTATTACATGATTGAAATCCCGGTTTTAATTTTGTATTGTATCACATTATGTTTTATATCCGTTCTTATCGTAAATATCAGTCAATTTGTCACCATTTTAGTGTAGTCGTCTTCACAGCTATTACATGTACATATTCATCACTGAAACAACAACTTTAACAAGACCAAAATACCTGTGACATTTAAGCTATTGAAATGTATGATCTTTTTTGTAATTGAAAATGATAAAATTATTTCGGTATTAATGTGATGCATAGACAGCAAAAGATTGAAATCTAAAACTAAAACGGACGTTGAACTAATGAATGTAACGGTTTTGTCGTCGTCGTCCTTGTCGTTGTTGTTGTTGTTGTTAATGTTGTTGTTATTGTTGCAGTTGTTAATGTTGTTACAGAGCTCAAGATTAGGACTCGTCCGCTGGCTCGTGGCCAGTAAAATGTAGGCGGGTCAGTAGATTTCTCATCTGTACTGACCCCATTGTGCTGTAAAAGAAATAAAGATAAATCGTTAGTGCTCTTTTTAATAATGGTTACACGTATGTATAGTTTTACAAAATAATCCATTTCAACTGTTTTCACTGTTACAACTGATAATTTATCTTAATTTATCAGAATAATTTTTTCAGTTATTTGTGGGCCAGTAAAATTTTTATGGGGCTAGTAGATTTTTATGCTACTGGTCCTGTGGGTCATTTGGGGGAAAAAACGTTTAATTCGAGCCCTGTGTTATATAACATGGCCAAATACAGATGTTATTATTACATTATTTTGTCGCACGCTACGGGGTGTAAAATCTCTTTACGCTATTTGATAATTCTAATACGTTCTAATCATTTAATAGAAGATAAATTTATGTTTTCCTTGAAATAGATTTTGATTCTATTGACTATTGTTTCTTGTGCACATATGATTTACTGATCACCAACAACCATTATCTTTTTTATCCGAAACCCAAATTTATACATACTCTGAAATAGATTTACGATAAAGGTAAATTTCACATTGAAATGATGTAATAAAAGTCACCCTAGCACAACCCTTATTTGTCAAAATGATTCATTCAGACTGTATTGGACAGTTTACATTTTGATTTTAATTTTCTGACACAAAAATGTGCTGTTCAATATTAATTTATGTAAATGATATTCATCCGTGCACAGCTATCCGATCAAATTATATGTCACTGCAACATACGAACACGGTATACGACGGTTCTTGTTATTATTACAGTTGTGTATATAACTAGAGTGCGTTCAATAGTTCGAGCGCTCGGTATACAATCGATATCATTACACGTAATATTAATTATACATGTAATATGCTGTTGTTATGCAGGAATTGCACCTTGTCATTTTCAAAAATATTACAAACTATGACTAAAAATGTCAAATAAAATATTAATGTTTCTGATTTATTTATTTTCTTTTGATTTCATTTCCAATAAAATAATTTCCATATGTTGTGCTAACAGATATCTTTCTCACAGCATACATTTTCAAGAGTTACTTCCCTTTGTCGGTCATATTGCTATTCAACTTGTTTACTAATTTGTAGTCCTAATTGGGCTACGTTTTATTGGTGGGAGGAACTTCAGAATCAATTGTCAGAGATGAAATGAGCCACAGCTGAAAAACGGGTCCTTGGGATAATATTTGAGAGTTTGTGATTTTTATGTTTTAAGAAATATGAACATATGTTGATATGAAAAAAAAATAAAGTGAGAATTTAAGTGAGAATACAAAAAGCAGTTTTCTTGCAAGGTCGGTGGAGTAACCAGTTTTTGTTTACTGGTACATAAAAAATTGTTTGCGTAAAACAAAAAATCAAATTTCTTGCGGAAAGGATTTCGGTGGTACGCCATACTTATCTTTCCATATGATTGGTGGAGGGAAAACCCCGGTTACCCGGGTAAAGACCACCGACCTTCCACAAGAAAACTGGCAAACTTTTCAACTTAATTTGAATTTACCCTAGCGGGATTCGAACCAGAGGTGAGATGCCTTGTGATTTAAAGCGCAATGCTCAAACCACTCGGCCACGGAGGCCCCTTGGAAGTATTGGAAAATGAGATGAGAGCAGGCGAGAGTAACGGTTTTTGTTTATGGTACCAAAAATCTACAGAATTGGAAGTATTACAGCAAACGAAATTCCCGGTCTCCTTGAATTCCATTCCATATCCTTAGGACCCTTATCTCAGTTGCTGGCTCAAATAAGACGTTAAATTAATATTTTGACCACAAGGATAATTTTTTCAAATATTTTCAACAGAGGAGTGTACAAGGTGAACTTTTGTATTTGTAATAGAAAATGTGCGTGTTGTTGTACAGTATTGCCGAAAAGGAAATGCTGGTCACTACTGGAAACGTGATATGGACATAAAATTATATCTTATCTGCAATTGCTCACCACAATTTATCGTCATAAGTTTTTAATTTCTTTTTATCGATTTCTCAGCTGTCGTTTATTGTTTCAAAATTATAAAGTGTAATTTCCCCTCGTTTATCATTTTAATTATATCTCTTTGTAAGGAAATATTTCTTTCAATATGTTTCATATAACATATGTACCAAAGTATTTACTATAAACCGCCACGTGGTCTGAGTGCATACATACTTCGTTGTACTGAATTAGACAAACACAATAAAAAGTGTACTCTGTCACAACATTGGTTATTTTTCAGTAAACAACTGAAAAGTTAATGTTAATTCTTATGCATGTATAATCTCATGTAGATCTATACTAACGGAAAGCGCAGATTGAGTTGTGAATTGCTACAAACGTACAAATCAAACAATGATATTTATATTACAGTATCAAATGACTCAAAAATAAACTTTCGTAACAGATTTTGTAATTATCAAATAAAACGGCGCATTAGCTTTAGTATACAAACGTTTGAGTATTTTTACGTGATAGGAAACTTAACTCCACTATACCTAGTTGTTTTGCCCCCAGTTTCCTTTGTGGACAGTAAAAAACCGAGGTCCCGTGTCACAGAAGACGTTGGCACGTTAATGAACCCTCGCTGCTCAATGGCCGTAAGTGCCGAGCACAGGCCAAAATTTGAAGTCCTTCACCGACATTTGGTGACGTCTCCGTATGAGTGAAAGATTCTTGAGTGGTAAGTTAAACAACAATACAACAACAGATTCTTTGTGGACAAATATGACTCGTGAGAAAGATTTGCAAGGGACGAGTACGCCTCCTTAGCGTGAACTTCCAAGATGTCCGAGTTTGTCCAATACACCATTATTTTTGTATAATGGACTTCGGTTGAGACTTTGTTTTCAGTGTATATATTTGACATTTTTGTTTCATGTCATCAGGTTCAAATTATGTAATAAAATGTTACGTTAAACTATACAACAGCAGGGATTTAGTAAGCTTCAAATATCGATTTCAAAAACACATGCCTCCTCGCATTTATCTTCTAATAAATGTCTACATATCTCATAAATGTAGGATGTAAGGTTCCCAATGTATAAATCTCAAAGTAAGCAGGACGGAATGGTGATAGTTTATTTACCAACAGTGTTATCTGTTACCACGTTATTTGTACAAGTACACTACAACCTTAAATTTAGCAGTCTCACATACGCTAAATCAAAAGAAACCAAATGTACCAAAACCTTGTTTCATATACCTTGATGGTGGCATAAAACCAAACGAGCGAGAGAGAGAGAGAGAGATAGAGAGAGAGATGGGGAGGGGGCGGGAGAGAGATTTACATTGAATAAAAATAGGGTTCATCGATCAAAAACAGATCTTCAAAATGTATTTTGTTTATTGACACTGAAATTTATACAATATGAAATCTATATCATTTTATAAAAATCTTTTTCATTTACAATATTTTAACGTAAAATACAAAATGTGACAATAATTCACAATTTCATATAAAATAGATCATATACTGATTTCAAATCCTCCTCTGTTTATTTCATGTCGACCGATAAGAATAAACATGAAGTATCAAATACAAGCACTAGATTAGTTCAAGGTACTCGAGTCCTATCCGACCACATCCCATTCCGATTGCTTCTTTATAACCCCATCACTATGCAGTGAGACGTGTAATATCTTTAAATTTATTTTTCGATGCGACTTGAATACATTCAGAAAAATACGGTATTTTGAGCTACATGAGGGATATCTAAGTACATCATTACCAATTTGTATAGATCTGGGTTTTTTTTTACAGATACTTTGTATAAATTTACATACCCGTATTCCAATGTCGACGCATTCAAACTTTTTTACTTATTCATCTGTCCGTATAAAATTGCTGTAAAAGTTTATATTTACATATAATATCACAAACTATTCTTCACTGAAAAAAAACATGATTTAAATGAACCCCTCATTTACATATTATATAGATCGGTTTTTTCGATATGCAAGCCGTTCGAGATAACTTTCCACCGGAACAGGAATCTAAACGGTATTCATCACCATTGCAAATAGTTCCTGTTATTATAGAGTCCGTTCCCGTCTCATATTCTTCCGCATGGGTTGTGTTAGCAACAACCTTGCCATTTTCAAATCCCATTTGGCGGCACACAACAACTGTGTTATCTGTCATCCAATGGTCGGAACACACAGGTCGCCATTTCTCACGTTCATACATTTCCAAAAATCCCTCATTTCTTTTTTGTGGTTCATCATTCAGTGGTTCGTATGTTAGTCGTATCATGTGATCTGAAGAGAAAAGTTGATATTGTGTAAACAATAACAAAGTCCAAGATATAATGATATGTTTCATTCAAATACATTTCACCAGATGAAGTCGTAACTATCTTAGCGAATTAAAACAATGAATTTGATAGCGTTACCTATACTTCGCCTATACTGGGAACGTTTTATACAATGTCCAGACGACGTGATTGTGGACTCGTTTATTGATGCGATGTCAAAGATCAAAGTCATATCTCCTATTTGACCTTGCAGTTGTGTTTGACCTTTGACATTTGTATTTGTTTTGTGTCGTTAACATTTCAGATATCACAAGCAAATGTTGTTGTGAACCAGGTATGAAGGATTGATAAGTTAGAGTCGCATAATAACAAAGATATTATTCTATGTAGCATGTTGAATGCTAAATACAACGATATTATATAACAGTGGATAAATGGAGTACAGTATAAGCAGAAATTTTAGCAATTATTCAATTTTGGCATTATTAGAGAGGTTGCTAAGATCGCTAAAATTGAATATCGCAAATAATTCATTCATCATCGTGCATAAGAGTTATCTTTTTAAACCATAAAATCTTTAAAATTATTTCTCGCTCAAATTATGTACCATACTTTTAAGACAAAACGCTAAATTTGCGTCCCACTAAAATTTCCTCTAATATCGCTTATAATCCATTCATCATCTTACATAAGTATTATCTTTTTTAAATCATAAAATCGTTAGAATTACTTCTCGCTAAAATTATGTGCCATAATTTAAAGACAAAACGCTAAATTTGCGTCCCGTTAAAATTTCCACTCATACTGTAACTCTAAATCAAGATACCAAGATGGTATTAACGGTGAGCGCATTGTATAATTGCACTTGCAATATGTATTTTCGCGTTGTTACAGATGAAATAACCTGATTAAGCAAGTGAGTTTACTTTGAGTTTGTACTGACCCTGATTTAGAACGTTTGCAACAGTAATTTTTGAGGAAATCTTTATACATTTTCTTTAAATCAATCCATACAAAATTTGGAGATATAAATGCAATTGAAAAATAAGTTTATATATATATATATATATATATATGTCCATCTTTGTTAGAATCACACATGTTGGAAGAAGGCTTGCAGCATTTTATTAACCCTTTTTTAGCCCCTATTGAGGTTACCCCCTTATGGTTTGCAAAATTTAAGTAGCTTCATGTCGAGTTACCTCCAACCAACTAAGTCCAAATTCAGATGTACTATGGTTTGTAATGAAAAGAACGTGTAAAATATGTAAAGGTTGACGAAAAATTAATATTTTCTTTTTACTTTATAAATACATTCAAAAAGTGACTCCGAGGCCTTAGACTTTTTCACAATGCTCTTTCTAGAATTTATTTCAGTTTTTTTGTACCATTACAAGAAATAGACAAAAGACAAAGTGAAATATCACTATATATTTATATTGACCCAACTCGGAATGAACATTTGGCCTTGGGCAATAAATTTAACAAGTGTGGCAGAGGACTTGATGTGCAGGAGAAAAGAAATATATTTTCAAAGATTTAGCTATTTTGGGTGAGAATTAGTATAGTAATTTCAAAAGACCCCGTTTTAATATTCCCGTTGCAACGATGATGAACAAAGCAGTTTTCAAAAACAAATTTAAATTGTTCATTCTCTGCAAAAGACAACGACGGACGAAGACCGGTGACAGAAGCTGACCTGATAACTCTGAACGAGGTGTGCGACCTCTTGACCATATAAATTAGTGTAACTCTGTAGTGAATTTCAATGTGCGTGTGTGTGTGCGCGCGCGAGTGTGTGTTTGTGTAGTGTGTGTGTTTGTGTAGTGTGTGTGTGTGTTTGTGTTTTAATCTATCCCCAACTACTTACCACATATGACACCATAATCTTTTTCATGGTCACAACCTGACTCATCCGACACAGATAAAGCAATATCACATTGTCTCGAATAGAGACATGTGTAATTTAATTTCCAGAAGGTCCCGGTTCCAGGTCCAAAATACCCTGGTGCAGCAGCTACTCCCCCTAAAAATCCTAGGTGACGGCAAATATACGCAGCCTTTACATGTGTCAGGGGATCACATAAGGTTCCCCAGCGTCCCATCTTGTATATTTCAACTCTTCCCTCATTCTCAGTCTTCCCATCAGTTATTGTGATGAAAGGTTCTAAAATAAAAATAAAATGAAATGATCCGCCAAAGTTCGGTGGTTTTTTAAATAATTCATGAACATATCAAAACGAACATGTATGCAATCATTTCTCCTATGTATTAACAGACACATACCATTAACAAAGCAAAAGATGAAGTCAGGTGTCATAAAGAAGGGAGGTATCTCCTACAGAATAATAATACCTGCCGAAGTCTGATGCCCGGATCAACACAAGTTTGTTTTAATGCCGCCTTTTACAGTTAGTCTTTGCATTTCTAACAGTGGGTGGGAATGAGCCCAGGAAAGACCAGCGGTCTTTCGCAAGTAAACTAGCAAATGTTCCTACAATAATAAGACGAGATTCAAACAGGGCTCAAATCTGCCCTTACCAGAGCTGTCAGAGACAGGTAATGACACTTTCTTACACTGCTGTTTATTTCTTTAGCTGACGGAGATTCAGATAATAAAACTATGGTACACAAGGTCGTAATACGTATCGTAAAGTCTGCAAAACGTTTGGTCATGATTTCTGTAATCTTACAAAAGATATAGCCGTAATGCAATTAAACAGAAGATCGTCAATATTATTAATATATACAAAATTATGAAGCCGGGAAATGTAAAGACAACCCAAATATATACTATACAGTACACTTGCTACCAAATATCCTTCAGTAAATCTCATGATTGCGGCTTTTACTGACAACAAAACTACTAAAGTTTGGGTGGTTATACTGTTTTATTTTAGTACACGATAAAACATAAAGGCATTTTGTTTGATGTCGGTAATAATATATATATATATATACACCATAAATCATACATACAGTGTATACACTATACTGTTACTTTAAATACATTCATTTTCTCTTAAAGATGGTGGTGACTCACAAAAAACAATATAATTGTACATACCTGGTTCTCCGAGCAGACGAGTTAATGCCGGTATAAGTCTTCGCAATTTCTGATTGGTTTGAACTACGGTATTAAATTTCTCAATTAAATCAGTCGTATTTTTGTCTTCCATCAAGTCTGTCAGTACTGTATCTATTGTTGACTTTATCTTATTTCCGTCTGTTTTATTGTTCTGAGGCAGGCCTGATTTTATAGCTTGGTCCATGACTAGATTTGACAGTTTAGATTTCGATCTTTGGGTCGGCTTTGTAAGCAAACCATTTTGTAGCACTTTTTTGTATAATTCTTTTTGAATTTTTAGAGTTTCATTCACCTGACTTTCGACAAACTGTAAATTTGTAAATATGTATGGAATCCACCCGGTGTACGAAGCTAT
Organism: Atrina japonica; assembly: GCA_030159075.1. Lineage (NCBI taxonomy): Eukaryota > Metazoa > Mollusca > Bivalvia > Pterioida > Pinnidae > Atrina > Atrina japonica. The sequence continues at coordinate 910,917 of BROG01000219.1, read as the reverse complement.
AGCTTCGGTTATGTGAAATATTCCTTTAGTGGTATTGGACAATTCCTCAATGTTAAATTCCATCAATCCCGTTAGTAATTCTCCTGATGGAGACGGTTGGCTTTTAGAACGATTTTCCAACACACTCAATGCTTCCTTTAAATTAGAGATTTCTTGATTCATTTGCATCTGTAAATTTTGCAAAGAGTTTTGGTTTATTTGCGCTATGTCTGTGGTATACTCAATAATTCGACTGCCATTTTTGATCACTTGCATCGCATCTTCTAAAACCAATGCAGCGATGTCGCATTTAAAGTTTACCTCTGCATCCGGAGCATTGTCATTTATTTCGTTCGTGATGTCATTCGGAATATCATTTTCGTTTTTGGCATCGGATTTCATTGAATTATTTGTCTGCAATTCTAAAAAATGTTTTATGTCGTCACGAATTTTATCTTGATCTTCTGCTACGCTTTCTGTCGCACCGACGATTCGTTCGACCAAATCACCGGTATGACGGTAAAAGCTAATAGACTGTAAGACATTGTCGTTGACCTCTGATAATCTGGTCATCAAATGCCTTACTTCCGTTTCGTTTTCACTCTCTTTGGGCATGTCTTCGCTTATTTTATCAAGTTTGTATACCGTGATATTTGTCAAGTCTTCTATTTTCTCCTCTGTTTTAGACATTGCTTCGATACATATATTTTGTGCACGCCGTATTTCCTTTGCCATCATGCCTGTTACCATTTTGCTATTGTTATCGGTATCTCTTGATTCGTTGAATGTTGACAATACTTTAGACTGTAAATTATCTATCTTCTGTGTAAAATCAGTACTCAGTATCACAAAATTCTTTTCAATATTCCCAAAGGCTCCATCGTTCTGCATTTCCATGTTTTTAATTTCACGTTTCAATAAACTGATGGATGTCGCCATTTCTTTTGTACCGATATCTTGTTGACCAACCTGTGAATGAATAGCTTGTAGTAGTGTATCTAAGGCATGAAGGTGCGTGTTAACTACCCTGAATTGTCTTAAATTATAAAACTGCATTGAATTAAAAGATCTTTCAACTAAACCCATACGGTTACTCAAAGTTTCAAACTTCTCATCCACGATACGCAACATGGATTTAATAATGGAGTCCTCAAATGGATCAATTTCTTTGGTGTTTGTGTCGTTTCCGTTTGCCTTCTCAGATTTCACCTCTTCTATTATTGGGATGGCAAATAGGAATACAAAGTGCCAAAACATTTTTTCGGGAAGAACCATTTCCGTGATTAAGCCAACGATGTCACTGATTTTGACGATAGTAGCTGAAACGAAAAGAATTCGGTATGAATCATATAGTTTTAACTATATTTCAATTTTACCAATCAAAAACTATTTCTGCAAAGTTCTGAGCCCGATGTCATCAAACGTACTGAGTACTCAACTCAGCTAACTTTTCATGCTTTTAAGACAAAACCATACAATTGTGAATATTGGCGAAAGTCATTGCTCATTTGTAGAAAACTTCAGAAATGTCAAATGTTCTACCAAACCTTTATCTTTACTCCTTACCAAGATATTGACAGCTGTTAAGGAGAAACTTCAAAAATACTGTACAGTTGCTTATTCCAGAAGCGGTGTAAATCAGATGTGGATACTTAAAAATTCTAAACAGCTTTTAGAAAATTTGAAGGCACATAATTTTTCTCGAATTCACAATATCAAAACTTATGATTTCTCAACTCTTTACACTACTATTCCACATAAAAAATTAAAAGAAAGGCTTTTTAGCATCATAGACAACTGCTTTTTCACTAAAGGTGGTACCCGAAAATTTAAATATCTAGTGATTGGCTATCAGGATACTTATTTCGTCAAACACCACTCTGATTCTACACATAAGTATACTGAAGTTGATATAAAAAAACATGCTGGAATTTCTAATAGACAATATATTTGTAATGTTCGGAGACGTGGTCTTTCAACAAACTGTCGGCATTCCTATGGGAACCAATTGTGCTCCTTTATTGGCCGACCTGTTCCTTTATTCATACGAAGCAGACTTCGTTCAGAAACTGCTGAATCAAAAGAAGAAAAAGTTAGCGGTGTCCTTTAATTTGACATTTAGATATATTGACGACGTTTTGTCAATTAATAATGACAATTTTCATACATATGTCAATGCGATATATCCCAGCGAACTAGAAATTAAAGATACAACAGAATCAAGTACACACGCTTCATACTTAGACATTTTACTTAATATCAACACAGACGGGAAATTAGCAACTAAGCTATACGATAAACGCGACGATTTCGGCTTTCCCATCGTAAATTTTTCCACATTTAAGTAGTAATATCCCTCACTCACCTGCATATGGAGTTTATATTTCACAAATGATCCGATATGCCAGGACGTGCACAACATATGAAGATTTCATATACAGAGGTAAACTACTCACTGACAAATTATTGACACAGGGATATCGAAAACCGCGTTTAATATCAACGTTCTGCAAATTTTATGGTCGCTATGGTAGTCTTGTTTGCGACTACTCTGTTTCACTAAGTGAAATGTTGAGTTGCCTTTTCGTTGGCGGTTGTTGAGACGTCTGTACCAATTGTGACGAGGATACACTCCTCACGTGTTTCATTGGACTTGACTGTGGACTCACGGCGGGTGTGACCGGTCGACAGGGGATGCTTACTCCTCCATGGCACCTGATCCCACCTCTTTGGTTTCCAGAGGTCCGTGTTTGTCCATTTTTACCGGATTTGTATCTATGTCCTGGACATCCTATTGATTTATACTTTGGTATCTGAGATTTTTATATATTTATACCTTACTCAACGTACTTATTTATTTTGCATGAGAATCATAACTGTGATGCAAAACTTTTTATATGAATATTATACTATATTATAATGATTAATTATTAATATTGTATTTCCTAATCACTCAAACTCCAAAGTTTTATACTGTCAAAATAATGAAATAAAGGTTGAGCTTGAGTATTGATTATATTTGGTGACTTCAGGACCTGACCGACGAAAGCTTTGTAATTCTCTCATTTTAACACAAAACTTTAATGTGAACAATTTATTAAAACGTTTAAATAAAATTAACAAGAAGTGTTTGAGAATTAATATGGCCCCGAACACAAAGTCACTCTAGAATATTTTAAAGTCCCATAACTCGGGCAAACATTGTCAAATGTTGGTCATAACCAAACTCATCCTGTATCATCTTGGTTTACAACAACATTCCAACATAGGTTAAGATTCGAAGCACAATACAGGATATTTTACGGAAACCAAATGTTGCAAACAAATTAAAAAAATCACCAGACAATATATCTCTGAATAAAATCGCCTAATTCTAAGTAAATGTCGTGTGATAATCTAATTATTTCAGTTGATGGAATACAAAAGTGCATTTTTGTTTTTACTGGTACTTGTGTAAAGCAAAATATAGCTAACTTTATAAAAGTTTTAACCGACTGAAATGAAGTCACTGTGCATTTCTTTTCAATTATTTATATGCAGTACATTGAGTAATACCGGTGTATATTGTGTCCTAGAAAAATCGTCGACATATAATTAATTATGTAAAATACAAAAAAAAACTCGATTCACTGTGAAAGGGTCCTAGGTAACGGAAAACAAATGTAAACAAAAACTGTTGCAAAAACACTGCTACCAGAATTGTTATTTACTGTATATTTGCTTTTATTCGCGGGGATTTAATTTCGCTATATTAGCGGTCAAATAAAATTCCTCAAAATTAAATACCCGTGAATATAATACCTTAAACTTATGAAATATCAGAAAAACAATTCGTAACCAATATTGCGCGAAATTTAATACCCGTGTATAGGTAGAAAAAATAGCGAAATTTTTCTCCCCGTGAAACTAAACAACCATACAGTACAAAAATGTTTAAGGGGTTTCCGTGGCCAAGTGCTTAGAGCATCACACTGTGAACTATCTCACCTCTGGTCAACGCTCGTGCGATCGTTTTAGCACAACCGTTCAAATTAGACCTTCTTAATCACAACCGATTATGGTCGTTCATAGCCATGCATCAATATAAAAAGTCTCAGATGCCAAGATATAAATCATTAGGATGTCCAGGATATAGGTACAAATCTGGTAAAAATTGGACAAACACGGACCTCTTGAAATCAAGAGGTGGGATCAGGTGCCATGGAGGAGTAAGCATCATTAACTGAATCTTTGTTTTAGAGCTTTAATGTTCTATATCAATCACCTACTTTGTAGATGTATGTACATTTGTTGTACTTCAGTCATGTAAAACTCAGAGGAATTTATCTGCCTCATCTCCATTACAACCTTGAAAACATGAAATTCTCAGAGAGCATACTGCTAAGAGATTCGTCGTTGTTTATCAGATTATCTCAAACTTTGAAAATTGTGAAGTTGTTATCTCTATATGCACAGTTTCTACAATGCTTTATCGACTTCACCGTTGCCAACAAGAGTAAATACGTGTACTTATTGACCTATGTAATCACGATATAGATACAAACAAATATATGAAGAGAATCGGCACATCAACATCATCCGAAACTGTACAATTTGTGTTAATATATAGTTTTAGGTTATTACACTAAAAACTGCAATGCACGTGGTCTTGTTTGATTTGAAAACCAGTTATTATTTTCATTGACCTTACAATTGTTAGCTATGGTGTTTTCAGGTTATGATTTTACCGTAAAAGTACGTTAGAACCGTATACCCATAAGCCATATAACAATGAAATCTGATTGAGAGTATACTGAAATGGCCATGGACAAGCATAGCACCCTCTGCGAAACCAGAAAGAATAACATGTGCCCGAAGGGGTGACCATCCCTTCTTGGACTTGTACATAATGAATGAGCCAGCAGCTTAGAAAAGGGTCCTTATTTTGTGGAAATTTTCATGTCTTCGGAAACTTGAACATCTGTGGATTTCAAAAAAATGAGAATGAACGCAGGTGAGAGAAACGTTGTTTGTTCATGGGACGAAAAATCTACAAAATATGAAGTATTACACAAGACAGAATCTGAATTCCACTGTCTAAGGACCCATTTTTAAAATTATTCCATCTCCTTACATGTATGACAAAAATTAATAATAATAATTATTCAACACGATGTCTATTTGTGAAACTATCACAACTTCGTGAAGGATTCTTGGATTGTTTACTGTTATTTCCATCATATGGAGACGTCACCATATGCCAGTGAAGGGCTTCAACCTGCCGCATTTACGGCTTGAGGGTTCTTTAATGTTCTCACGGAACTGTTTCACAGGAAACGAACTTACGACTCGAAACGACCTTACGATCAAGAGTCGAGCGCGCTACCGACTGAGCCACACCGGCTCGTAGGATTCTTGGAACACGAAAATGATTTAAATAAGGACACAAAAGTTACTTGATTCCTTTTGATGTAGATGATAATTAAGTATTATCAAGTAAGTAAAATGTTGCGTTGCCTTTTCGTTGGCGGTTGTTGAGACGTCTGTACCAATTGTGACGAGGATACACTCCTCACTTGTTTCATTGGATTTGACTGTGGATTCACGGCGGGTGTGACCGGTTGACAGGGGATACTTACTCCCCTCCATGGCACCTGATCCCACCTCTTGGTTTCCAGAGGTCCGTGTTTGTTCATTTTCACCGGATTTGTATCTATGTCCTGGACATTCTATTGATTTATACTTTGGTATCTGAAATTTTTATATCTTACACTGTGATCAGAGTAAGACTCAGAGGTAGATAAAGATTATAGATATATAATAATTATTATCTTCAGCATATCAATGTTATATCAATTTCATATTCAAGACAGTTATCTTTGAACTTAAAGTAAATCTTTACATACATTTTTGTCTGTCAATTAACGATAAATGAATAGCGTATTTTACTGTAGTTTGTTTCATACACATGCTGTAATCGGCCGCTTAAATCAACACGTCTTTTTCAGCGCCATGTCTAATCCTGATGCCCTTTTTTGTCTTCACTTTTTGGTATCAGCGTCTAGAACACCCGTCATTTGACGACTTACTTTACTGTATATTCTACATTGTGCATATTTAGTGTACTAGTCCTTAATGGTGAATTCCATAATTGTTGTTGTTGTTGTTGTTGTTTTTGTTGTTGCTGTTGTTGTTGTTGTTATACTGGTTGCAGTTGAGTTGATTTAACATATTAATCAAAATGTCCCTTGTAATCGCATGGTTTAAAGCTATGATAAAATATCATTATATGACATATTGGCGGCCTAATATATATATATACATGTATATATATATCTCAAAAACGATGGTAATTATAAACACAGCCCAGTACAAAAAATCTTTTGGACGTTGTTAAGTGATTACATTAATGATATACCCTAGTAAAAAACAATTAGGGGTGTTTTTCATTTTTTGAGAAACATGGAATATACATGCAATGGCTCATGAAAACAAAATCTGAGCAGCATTCATTTGACTGAACAATTGTTGTTATATTCGATATGAGAATCTGTCAACAAAGTCAATGTGTCACGTAGTATAATCGTTGCTTGCAAGTGATCCTTCATCTTCACCCTGTGTGATGTCAATGATAAAACCCGAGTCAATCATGTTAATGTCAAAGTGTGTATTATAGGAGTTTAACGTTTGCCTAAAATTAATTATTCAACATTTTCATTTTCGTTTAGAGTTTTATTGTTCCATATATACGCTACAGTTGATTCGTCAACATATGACATTATATACCGTAGCCTACACTCACTATGGTCTATGGTCTGAAACCTGAATTTTTTTTATCTCAAGGTGAATGGACCTTTATCACAAGTTATCATTACGCTAATGGATAAGAATGTCGAAACTAATTAGTGAAAGTTATTGTTTCTTTTTATTCAGTGTATGAGTGTATGAAAATATACAAATCTACCTTCATAACCTTTGGGCGATTTAGAGGGGGTTATGTGTGCACACCCTCTCCCAAGCCTAAAAATTGGCAAACTTTATCATATAAAGATAAATCTATGCAACACATTGAGTAGGACGTTAAACAAAAATACAAGAATACAACAACTTGTAGGCTAAATAATTAACCACACCATGACGGATCATTGCAAAAGGCTTATTATTATATCAAATAATTTCAAAAATTTTGATTTGATTTCTTCCAATCGCACAGTGTTTCTTAAAGTCAAAATGAAGTTCCAATGGATAATTGAAACTACAAATCCATTAGAATACGAAAAATTCATCGGCACCAACATTTTGACCTTGTGATCTTGACATTGAAGTTTGGTGTACTTTTCAGAAACTTTAACCTTGGCCAGAATTTTTAATTTAAAGCATAAGTGATGAGGCATTCGTGTGTTGGGATTATACGTTTCCATTAGCAGGCCTACAAAATATTCCATTGGTTTGATATAGAGGATTGATAATTTTTTATCAAAGGAAATGAAGACAAGAGACTGTTGAAATTACTTTGAACACTGAATTAAATCAGTGATGATATCCAGACATAATAATTGAGTTTAAGTTTCAGTGTCTGAAAACCATGCAATGGCCTCTCAGAGCTTTTAGAATTCAACCCGAAACTCTCCCTCATGCATTGCTCTTGCAAATTTTTATGTTTGCTGAAATCAATTCATTGTGAGAAATAGTCAGTTTGTCAATTTAATACGTTTGAGATAAAACGGCTTCTAATTTAATGTATGGAGGCTGTACAATGGCGTCTCGGGGCTTCCAAACTGATTGATGTTTTTTTTTTTAAATAGCATAGTTTACTCTGACCCAGGAAAACTTTAAGACATATAAAATTCAATTTTTTGATATCTTAAATTGATTTTATGATATCATAAAATTGATTTCATGAAATCAATCGATTTTTTTATATTTTGACATCGTATTGATTTTACGATACCATGAAATATAAGAAATTATAAGATATTATGAAATCAGTTTTAAGATATCATAAATTAATTTATGATATCTTGAATTCGATTTAATGATGATATTAATTATATACTCCCGAATACCCTGGTATTCAGTCGTTTTTGTTTTTTTGTTTTTTTTTTTTTTTTTGGGGGGGGGGGGTAATCAATCTGTGAATTACACTTCAGAAAGGACAAACATACCCTGACTCTGATATTTGTTTCTTCTTTTGTTTATACCTGCTGACGTTCCTCTCGGGTTTTTCCGTGGGGGTGGAGGGTACAGAGGAAGCATAGACTATTTTGGAACCACCTACATTTAGCTGAATTTTACGTTGATTTTGGAGTTAATACATTTATTATTACATGATACATTAAAAGTTAAACAGGTTATAGTTTAGTGTCCGGAAAATTCAAAATGGCCTATCAGGGCTTGTAAAAACCCCTTTGAATTTTTTTATCAATGGTTTATGCCCATTGGTATTTCCTTTCGGTTTTATTTTGGGGGAGGGGTGGTAGCAGTCTATCAGTGGATCAACTGCACAGGTTATGATTAAGTCTCTAAAAGCCTCAAAATGGTACGTGATTATTAAACATTTAAAGAGGAGAATACCACTAGACCCCCGCATGTCTTCCTATATAAGGCTTGTGTTTGCTGAACAAAAACCTATATGAGCTGAAATATTGATGGAACAGTCGCTGTCTTTTTAAAGAAGTCTTCGGTATGACTGTGGACTTTCCGTTTCCGATAACGCCCGAACTATCCGATTGAACAATCCCAAGCGGTTCGTAGATAGTTGCCCTGTTGTTATTTTTGTAATCACATCCACCCGGTAAATTCAAACTTTACAACATGACATAATACCATAATGTTAGACCTATGCTATCAACTTTTGGGGTCTTGATTTTATGCAATGTATATAAACTATAGGCAGTAGGGGCCATGCAATACAATAACGTGTATAATCATTGAAAATTTATAGGCCAACAGAAGTAATTGAAAGGATAAATTCCTTACCTTGGATAACTTTATCCTACAGTTTCATATGTAAGCTACACAGTTCTGCCTTGTAAATCCGAAGATTGAAATGAGAAAGTGATTATCCTCTCAAAAAGATAAGTGCAATAAGTTACTGAAACAGCTAGTTGACATGTAAAACGGAACTAAATCAGCTCAAACTGTAATGTTTACAAGTCAAAACAAACATCTGCTGAAATCCCTGGCGTTAAATATTCAATGGAAACCATTTCTTTGTGACTGGGCTGTTTTAGAAGAAAATCTCCAAGATATGTTTACAAGAGCTCGTTATCAAGAGAATGTAATTCAAGCTCCGAAGTTGAACATTGGAGATAGATAAGAACAAGTTAGTGTGTAAAATCTACAGATAGTAGAAGTTGGTATTCACTGTATGTTATCGACGTATGTAAATTGAGATGAAATGTACACTCTAATTATATAATTAAGACGTCATGTACTTTGGGACTCATTCGAAAGATGGCTTATCTTGTGAGTGGCACAATTCCTCCATGTTTCTTCAAAATTTTATGAATTTTTAACAGGGTGTTGGAAATAGGGACATTGTGTCATGTGAATTGTGTATAAAAATAAAATAGCAAGTTCGGTTTGTTTGTTCCTATTTAAAATACAATGGGTTCCTCTTAAATGCATAGCAAAAAATGTCAGAGAAAATTATTTAAAAAAAAAACAGGAATATGTTGATTCATATAGAATACTCTGTTACGGTGAGCAATTATGGTTAATGTTTATCAAGTCCTTTCGTCTGTTTGTTTGTTTGTTTATTGTTATTTAACGTCCCACTCAAGAATATTTCACTCATATGGAGACGTCACCAAATGCCGGTGAAGGGCTTCAAATTTTGGCCAATGCTCGGCACTTACGGCCATTCAGCAGTTAGGGTTCTTTAAAGTGCCGACACCTACTGTGACACGGGACCTCCAGTTTTTAATGGAAAAATCCAAACCAACTTGCCGCCGTCGGGAGTCGAACACACGACTTCACGATCCAGGGTCGAGCGCGCTACCGGCTCTATCAAGTCCTTTCATTTGTATATAAGATGAAAAAGAATAAAAATACTTATATAAATATCTGAGATACACGAGTAATGGATTCTCATTTATTGTTTATTTAAGAGAAAATAAAATCATAAGGAATTTTATTTTTCTTATTTCACGGTTTGGTATATTCTGATTTCCATTAAAGCGATATGAGCTGTCGTAGGTAAAAAAAAAATTGCATGCCCATTTTGTGTAATATTCTATCTCATATATATATATATTCCAAAGAGGCCATCTGGTGGTTAGAATAACAAATGCAAGTGTAAAATTGCAACAATCTTGCCAAACGTAACCCGTAATATCAGGTTTTTTTTGTCCGCCATACTTTGAGCATTGCAGATTAACTTTCGGTATTTTTTTACGAAGATTACCGAGTGACCAATAAACACGTGCTATTTGCAGTTAATATACATTCTATTCTTATAACCCTTTACGTTTATTTTCGTACATCATCATTTCATACCCAAATCAGACAAAGTTTGTCTTTTTCGTCGTTTCAAAACATTCGTTTCTGAAATTGTCCACGTGACGGGTATATCGGGTGATCTCGACCCATTTTTAACTCGTCCCATCGCATTCTCGGCTTTATCATTCTTGACACATATGATCATGAACTGCCCAACTCCACCGGACATGGCGATACGATTGTAAAACATGGGGTAGGCATACTTTTCATAGTTATATTGTTTTGCTTTTGTCAATGTCAGCAATCCGGGTAACGTTAAAGATCGGGAAAATTTCTTTTAATGACCAGATCTATTTATTCATACAGTCATCAGATTTTCTTCAGATATTTGAAATAGCGTTGAAAAGCATATATTTTACAAAATACATTCACTTTCCAATACAGATCACGTCGTGTATTTAAAAAATGAATATAAAACACATAAAAATCGACCGACTTTAACATAGTCCGAGCGCGTGAAGGACCAAGACCCCCTGACCGAAAGACCATTGCATACGGAAATACAGCTGGACTTTTTAAGGTACGGGAAAACTTAAATTCTAATAAAACAAATAATTTCGAAAAGAAAATCATTAACAACGTTTCACGTGTTTGATAATATATTTGAACACCCATTTTATCATATTCTCGATTATATGTCAAAAATAAAAATAATCATCGTGACAGCTTATATCGCTTTAAGACAATATTTCCACTTAAAATATTTAACCATAGTCAGTACATTATTTTACCATAGTCAGTACATTTTCCCTCAGACTGTGGGATACTTAATGCAATTAACAGGAATTCTTGGTTTAACCTATGCAATCTAAAGGAATATCTTATACACAAGACTGATATGAAATGTTTTTGTGTTTTGGGTTATTATGCAAAAAAAAGAGAAATATGCAGCTATGAGGTATACAAATAAGTGGAAACCACTGTAATATTCTAATATGACCTTTTTTCATTATTTTTTTTTTTTTTTTTTTTTTTTTTTTTTTTTTTTGAATTGTTGACAAGAATCGTTCACATAAACAACGAGGACAGCAAGTATTGGTGAAGTGCTAACAATATACAGTGCTCTACCCTAGCCCGGTACCCGAGGCCTTCCGATTTGCAAGTACAGATCGGTTCTTGAAGCGTCAATCGTTTTTTTAGTACAATAGACAATAGTTTTACGACACACTCAACAATTTTCCAATCAGCTTTGGTTCCAACAGGGCTCGAAGCTGCGCTGACCAGAAGTGAGAGTCTTCACTATGATGTTTCAAAGCGTGATGCTCCCGGAGCCCCCAGCGTCAATCGCTAGAATATATGTCGAATGTTGAGAATAATGAACCTCTGGGAAAAAGCCTTGGATCATTTTTTACTGGGGTGATACTAATACACTGCCATAGATTACAAACTTACATCGAATGATACTGTCATGTTTACTCTGTGGGTGGGGGGGGGGGGTAAATACAAAAATTAAAACATGACAACTTGTCATGTTTTAATTTTTGTATTTAAACCCCCCCCCACACACACACACACACACACAGAGTAAATTCAAAAATTAAAACATGACAATACACACGAAAATTTCACACATAATTAATGAGTTTCATCAGATTAGATAGTATGATTAGATATATCAGATTAGATAATATGATTAGATATACATGTACATATACAGACTTATGAAGAATTTTTACACTACATGTAAATTACTTACTTTGGAATGTAATTTGGCAATGAACTTTAGTTTAGTGCAGTGATTTTGTAAACAAGTATAGTGATTTGAGGTTTAATACAGTAATGTGTGGTATAGTGCAATGTATTGAAGTGTTTTATTACATTCATAAATAAACCTTATATACATGATTAAGTAATATACATGCATACCTTAGAGCAGTTTGGTGTATTTTATGATATATGTGATACATTATCAGACGAGTAATCCAAGAAAGCTTTATTTTACACAAATTGCATATATATTAAATAGAAACTGTAGAGCTATTTAACACCTGTATGCTGCTAAGTCAATGGAACTCCAATGACTTTATCAACTTTTATGTTAATTCTGGTGGAAAATTATCTCGAGAAAACGAAACATGATATTTCGTTTTACCGAGATAATTTTTTCGTCCGAAAAAAAATATTTCGGCGTAAACGAAAAATCAGTTTATGTTCCCGAGATATTTTTTTTAACTGATGGACCTATATTTCGTTTTCAAGATTTTTTTTTTTTTTTTTTTTTTGCTGTTGAGAAAAAAATCTTGAAAACAATTTTTTTTTTCGTTATCCCCGAAAAAAAAATTTTACGGGTGAAAAATTACCCTAGGAAAACGAACATGATTTCGGTTTTTTTTTTCAAAATGTTTTTTTTTACCATGTAATAACAGATAGCGTGGTCTACTGTCATAATATAGGAGTGAGCAAGTAAAAATTACATGTAAAATCTTTGCAGTATTTAGATTCAAAATCACACACTCCCAAATTCTGATAGTAGACTTTACCATTCATTGAAATGGGCGAGTTCAAATGTGGCAACAGGGGTGAACGAGTTATTAAGGTAGGGTAACCCAAGCTGTAGTATCCGGCAATATACCTCACAAGGTATCATATTCTATGGGATACTTATTTCCACGCTAATTCATTCGACCGCCAATATAGCGAAATTAAATTCCTACGTACGAAAGTAGCCATACAGTAGTCATTGATGCTAGGTAATTATTCAAAATTTCACCAATCATCCTCGACATATTATCTGTGAAACTTTCTTCTAAGCGGTTTAATACAATAGGCCTACAGCACAGATACTTTTGGGCAAGGCACACTTAGATGGTCCTGTCCACAGTACGTACATCTGGCCTACAGGTGAAATGCAAAATGCATGTAATGAAGACGAAATTCGGTGAAATAACAGAAGGAAAACAAGTTTATATTCTTTAATATTTCTTTTGCCCCCGAACACGTGTCTCAAAAAGTATGTATATTATTACGATCAACACAGCGGCTTAAAGCAAAACTATGATCACGGAAGGTCCCTTGCATTAAAGATTTTGCTACTAATTTTGGGTTACTTGTACATCGACCATTTTTAGTGAAACTTTCTTTTTTTATGACAGATACCATTGGTCTGTCCCTGGTGTCTGTTCTGATATACGAAAACATCGTATATCTAGAAAAAATCTATACTATCAATCTCCCCAGACAAATACATCACTGCGATGAAATAGAATCTATATAATGCGTCGTTATGATCGACTTGCACGTGTTTGTAAGAGAAAGTCGGCTAGGAATAATAGTTACCTACCTTGGGGTGGAAGCCGTTTATATATATATATATATATATATATATATATATATATATATATATATATATATATATATATATATATATATATATATTAATGATTTCTGGAATGATCTCTCAAATGTTTTACTTTAACATTTGAGTCTGATACTGTTACAAAATGACGTGAGCAAACACGTCATTTTGTATACAAACAACTAACAATTCCAAAAGTTTTAAATATTTAATAATGTATATATCTTTCCAAGAATTCCAATTTTATCCTTTCTCATTTCATCTATTTTGACAAATTCAACAATCCTTCAAATAAGAAGCGACGACCAATAGACAATGTACTAAAATTAAAACACTTCACGAAATTTCCTAAATATTCACGCTCTATTTTTTCTTAATTACCATACACTGCATTTGCCAAAAAAGGTCAAGCAAGTTCTCCGAAACAGTTAAAGAGTGCTAATTTCTTTAAACCCTGGGGCTAACAGCCTCTAGAGCCCTACCCGGGTTTTGTCCTGGGTCCCTTGGGTGGCATTATGCGGCCATAAAACCCCTCGCCGATCTCGAAGTTACGAGAACGTCGTTTTTTGCTTAACTTTGCCCCTGACAGTGTTTGTAAAGCTTCTGGATGTGATTGACTTATGTATATTTAAAAGAAACTGGTCAAATTTATGATTTTCTCATAGAAAATGAATAATTATTTAAGTATAGTATTCAGATTGTAAGTACTAGTATGTAATCTATCTGGAGTGTTAACATTTCTTCAAATGAGGAATATATTTCAACATTAGATCTATTTAGTACTGAATGTAATAAATACACAAAAATTCCAGTGTTTTATCCATCTAAAAGTTGAGCTCGGTTTTTCAGTACATATGGTGAGTTCGATCCCTGGTTCCTTCCGATAGTAACTAGACAGCACCAGGCTCGAACCTGCATTGGGTACTAGGGCGAGGCATCGTGATTCAGTGTACGATGCTCTGGTCAGTCTACAAGGGATGATCTAGTCGGTGGGACGTTTTATGTGAGGTTAAAATGTTAAATTATCTAGGGTATGACACCATAAAAACTCTAAGTTCTGTACTTAAGTTTGACAATATTTAGTTCGGTAATCGTAAAATGTCATTAGCTATAAAAGCTGACCCGGCCATTTGAGAATAGAATTTTAATTATACATTCCCAAGACTTGTCATCTGATTATTTTTGAGCCGATAGATATTACATTTTTATCAATTTATACAGAATTCGGGAACCGTGTAATTTAAAGTCCCTAAAACTACTCAACATATCTACTAAATGTTTTTAAAAGTTTCTCGGTGTATTTTTTTTTCTTCTTTTTTTTTTTTTTTTTTTTTTTTTTTTTGCATTACTAACATGAAAAACATGCAAGTTATGCGTCTGCATTGTATGAGAGAGGGGGGGGAGGGGTGTCAGTAATAAGGGAGTTATCTTTCTTTGATCGCACAAGTTCTGATACAGCCAATACGTAAACGCCAGGTGGGCGATTGACGAAGCTTGACGAATGGCAAACATATTTTTCCCTTAAAACCGTATTTTCTCAGTTCAAGTCAATGTCTTTGGACATTTTACATTAAAATCAAGTCTTTGTTTGTCAAAATGTCTTTCATAACCTCATTGTCAATTTCATCAACCAGACTGACGAGTGACGAACTAATTTGATAAAAGTGAATATCAAAATTTAATGTCACACATACGTAGAAACGTAAGCTAAAGATCTAGTCGTATATTCTAAAACTAAAATCACAACATTTAGGCCATGTAAAAAATATTCTGGTTCTCAGACAATTAGCCTTCCAAAATGGGCAAGGTTAGTACTTTATTTTTCATTCTTTATTTACAAATTGTTGTTCAATACCTTGAAGGAAAGAAAACAAGAAGACACGTAACAAAAGAAATGTCTCTTATTGAGACCTTTTATTTTTAAAATTTAATGTCACACAGATTGACAAGTGAAGATTATGATACCAAATTTTTAAGTCAGTCCTAATTTGTATTTAACGTATTGGAAGACATAATTGTCTTGAACTAACGAAATGCGTTTTTAGAAAGAAAAATTGTTCGCCATTCGTCAAACTGAAATTGACGAAGTCATGATAACGCACGAATGACATTAAATCTTAGAAATAGACACGAATTTACGGGAATTGATTTGACAAATAACATTTCAGTTTAGGAAGCGACGTTTATATTTTATGATACTAAACTACAACAACCTTTCTACATATTAGGGTTTTGCGTGGCGAGATAACGGATTGATTGACAAATTTGATGATGATCAAACCTATTAACAATGTGAACCCCCGCTTTCTGACGAGTGGCGTAATTGCATCATGTTTCATGGAGTGCTATACCAGTCTAGAAAACACAAAATTAACGATGTCCCGTTTGTTCCTCTTCCCGTACGCGTGTTTCACGGTCATGCATGAATCAATTAAAGAGGCATTATTGTGGGGTTTTTTTTTACATACGTCGATAACATACAGTGAATACCAACTTCTACTATCTGTAGATTTTACACACTAACTTTTTTCCCAAAAAAATTTCTGTCCTTTTTTTCCTACTTAGATTGATATACAATAACAAAAAGACATATACATATTTCTTAAATTCTTAAATTCATATATATTTTGTAAAAAGTACTTAAGAAACACAGTTTAGCACTTTTTCACTTGCAGCTGATTAACCCAACCTTACTATTTTGAATATGAATACCACACTGGACTTTATATTATTTTCACAAAATATACAGGAATATAAGATATTTAGGTCTGCGTATATGTCCCGATGTAAATTTACGTTTTCGCTGGTCTGTCCTTTACCAATGGTAAGCACACAAATTTGGACCTTTGTTGTGGACGTGCGAACTAATATGGTCTGATATGTCTTTGAACTTTGATTATCACATCAAGTAATAAATAGAATGAAAGGACAAACAGTAGATATATCTTTTGAAATAGTCTTTTTGACAGCTTTTATTTCGCTCGTGTTTATATTTCGGTAACATATATAGGAAGCTGGGCGGATTTTAGAAACGTAAGTCCACGATTACACTTAAGATCTAATCGTATATGCAAATTCCAAAAGTAAGTTTTCATGTTTGAAAACAATAGCTATCCATTTTTATGTATTTCATTAAAACTTCTGTTTACAGTAACTATTTTTACTTTTATCATTCATATACATTTAATTCAGATTATTCGGGTTACAGAAAACACTTGATGTGTTCTGTCACATTTTCGGGCATGAGGTAGAGATTATCGTGTTGAATTGTCAATAAAATATTTTTTTAGAGATGCTTTTTCAACTTCAAATAGCAGGAAATGGATCATTTTCGAAACTTTTTAAAATGACGAATGGTTGTACTTTTACTGACATTTTTACTTGCTCGGCCAGGCAACGGACAATTGAAATTTTCTTGCCCGGTTCCAATTTTTACTTGCCCCGGACAAGCGGGCAACCGTTAACGTCAAGCCGTGAAATCGGAGGTCACAAACAAATCGTTGTATGGCGGGAAATTCAAACTTAACTTTTCTGAGAAAAACATCGCTCGGCGGTGATTTTTTATGAAATGTGAATAAAATAATTTCATCGGCGATTTGTTTTGGCGCACGGCGGTGTCCGAGAACCAGAAGTATTTTTTACTTGGCCTTACCTTAAGGCTTTTAAAGCTGGTTCAAAAGTTTATCTTTAGTACTTTAAAATATCAAACAGTGGTGATTATGTTTGCAAAATATCTACCCGCGTTATTCGCGAATTTTACCCGACGCGAACATTTCCGCGTTTACAGTGCTTTACAATAACGCCTCAGTTGTAGATTATATTACACAAATTTATTGTCAATTGTATACTATCTAAATATTTTCCGTATCGATCATTCTCTAAAAAAAACAGAAGGTATGTGTCATCTTCTTTACAAAAGACAAGCCCTTGAGATAATACTTTTGTCGGTAATGCTGGATGAAACTAGCAGTACTTTTCCAGTTAATTACACAAACACGAAATACGTTTTCCAGGAATTATCATAGCTTAGGGGACTCTATGCTGTCAATTGAAGTGTGTTCGATTGTTGGAATGTAAAAAAAAGATACTAGAGGCGTATGACGGAGAGATCCGATGGGAAATGTGTGATATATTCTTATTTTCTCCCTCATTACTTTGCTGGGTTCTCTCTTATCTCTATCTTCATGATAACCAAGCTACTTTTGTCGGTAGTGAACTTACTATCAACTCTCTAAGGAATCACAAGGACTGGAATTCTGTAAAAGTTAATATTTTCACTGGAGATTAATTTTGCGATTTTCTCTATGCAAACTTTTGTGCGGCTCGAATTTACGCAGAAATGCAAAAGTAATGAGATATACATAAATAGTATTTTCGCTGTCTTAATATTTCGGGCGGTGCTTAAATTTGTGGATTATATTACGTTATGGGTCAGAATTACCCTTAAGTATGCCAGCATAAATCAAGAACAAAGTAAAGTAAATTTCAAAATTTTATTAACAATAACAAAATAAAAACTTAATCTATTGATGGTTTACAGTAATAAAAGTCACAACTCACAATATCAATGCTCGTTGTTGTTCACGGTTCCTATAACCAGAGATCCACTCGATTACACAAATAAATTTCAACTCCAACTATTATTATTCATAAACACTACTTCCGTATTGCTTTCTATATATATGATGTGGTATGCTCTCCTATGGCTTGGTCTTGCTTACTCTCGCTTGGTATTAACTGTTCTGGGCCCGAAATCACCAGATATACCCCGTACTCAAGCTCAACAAACTTTTCGGGATTTTAAGATAAAAACATGCAAACTTTATTCTGTAACTGGACATGTTTGTATATTGACGGCATATAATTGTAAATAATTATCAAAATCATTGCTCATTTGAAAAAAAGAACTCAGAAATGATGAAAAATAATCATGTAACCCAAAAGTTTGACAAACGATTGTATAGTGAAAATAATGAAATAAAAGTTGAGTTTGAGTATTGAGTAAATTTGGCGATTTCGGGCCCTGCACTTGGTCTTAGCTGGTCTCAACTTAATCTTAACTAGTCTCTATAGGCCTTCTACCTATATATACCCAAGTATAGTTCCAGAAAACACTACACCAAGAACAACGAAGAAATGACCTTTCTAGTACATTCATGTGTTTACATAGAAATCCCCTGCGGCTAAATCAGTAACAATAATAACATAATAAGAAAGGTCTGGAAACAAAACAATAACAGCTGATAAGAAAACAAGAATAACAAGCTGGTCTATTCCAAGGAAAGGACATAAGATCCTCATAAAATCCATATAATTCGCGACCTGTCGGGGGTTTCTTGTGAAGTTAAACGATTGCCCGACTTTTTTATAACCTGGGGGGGGGGGGGTTAACGAACCATTTGGATGATAAAGCATAACATTAAAATTACACTGACTACAGTAACCGTTCCTACTTGACGCCATACATCAGAGAATAGCCAGTGGGTAATAAAACGTTTAGCCCGTGTAGCTTGTCATAACCGAAAAGTCAGTAGAATCATCCGTATTATATGATCTAAAGGTTACGCCGCCCCGCCATCTTATGTGAATCGGACAACAATTTCTTGCCAATTAAAAAAAATCAGTCACGCCACTGTGTGTAAGATAATACTTAATAAGATCTAAACCAATATATTCTCCAGCATCAGCCGTTACCGTAACTGCTCTTGTCTCGATTTTCTCCTGTGTACAGTAATAACAGAATAGGTCTTTTGCTGTTTTATAGACAGATAAATTCATCTTGGGATAAATGGCGAATCCACATCATTCAGCCTTGACATTTTTCATTTGTGCATTTTTATATCAGGGCATCCGGTTCGTTGAAGATTATTTTGTAAATTTACGGCGACATAACCGGATAAGTTATATAATAGGTCTCTTGTGTGCAAGTCATATAGTACCACAACATTAAAATTCGTACAAGAAATCTATAATATCGGAATACATTTGGACTTTTTGTCTTTATAACTTGCATCCTTATCATGTTCCCACTTTTTGATTTACCAGGGATTTTATCAAAAAGTGGGAACATGATAACCCAATCGATGATTATTTTCTTGATTCGTATTTGTGTCAAATGTTTAGAATGTAATTCAATATTTACGAGAAACACTCTGGAACAATATGTGTTCGAGAAGCACCATGTGTAGCTGAGCCATTCGTAAGGATTTTAAAGTCCCATAATTCTGACAAAATTCCACTTAACGTTGGCCACAATCAAAATCGCCGATTTATAAACGTTCATGCGTTTATGCTCAGTACACCAAATTCTGTCAGTTTTTCCCGGACAGCTATTGGTGAAGAACAGAATTTCCTTGTCAGAAGCCAAGTTTGTTCTCCGTATCTCAGCTCTGTAAAAGGGTCCCGCTTTCCAGCTGGAGCTAAATATCTTTATCTTTGTTCTTTTAGAAATCTCCAAAAAAGTTCCACGTTTTCTTAGATATATTGAAAGCTGTGCTGGTTTTCCATATATTTAATTTGATGCCCTTGTCAATGTCTTCTATTGTTTCAGTAATATGTCTCCTAGCTAGGAGTACTCGGTAACACACCCAGAATTACCCATTTCTAGTGAGAGTCTCAAAGCTCTTGGTGGTGATTTACCGGACAAAATAGCTCAGTTGAGATAGCACCAGATCTACAACACGAAGGTCCCTGGTTCGAATCCCGGTCATTCCCGATTCTCTGAGGTGAGACTTCATGTCTGCACAGCACTAAGCTTAGATGGAAGATATGCAGTTTAATTGCCTTCGTCAGACAGTATAAGTGTTGTGGTACTTAAAAAGCTGTTGGAAATACGAACGACTCAAGCAATACGAACGACTCAAGCAAGGACACACGCGCGCACACGCACACAACATCACCCCCCCCCCCCCCGCCCTGCTTTACGGGGGCGACTGACAAGGATGAGTGGCGAAGGCTTTAAGCAGTCACACCGATGGTAAATCGAGCCAGAGCGAGCAAATATGATAGTGATTCCTTCTCCCTGTTTATTCTAAACCCAATAGAAACAGCTGCTGACTCCAAAACCGATGTCTGATGTCAATTTGTTTGATATCTTTATGTTTGTCTGATGTCTCTGTTTGTATGATGTCTTTCTGTTTGTCTGATGTCTCTGTTTGTATGATGTCTTTCTGTTTGTATGATGTCTTTCTGTTTGTCTGATGTCTCTGTTTGTCTGATGTATTTCTGTTTCTCTGACGTCTCTCTGTTTTTTTTCTGATGTTTTTTTGTTTGTCTGATGTCTCTGGGGTTTTTTTCTGATGTCTTTTCAGTTTGTCTGATGTCTCTCTTTTTTTCTGATGTCTTTCTGTTTGTCTGATGTCTCTCTGTTTTTTTCTGATGTCTTTCTGTTTGTCTGATGTCTTTCTGTTTGTCTTATGTCTTTCTATTTCTCCGATGTGTCTCTTTTTCTGATGTCTCTTTTTTCTGATGTCTTTCTGTTTGTCTGGTGGTTGTCTGTTTGTCTGATGTCTTTCTGTTTCTCTGATGTCTCTGTTTTTTCTGATGTCTTTCTGTTTGTGGTAGAGAGTAGAGAAGAGTTAATTCGCCTGCAAAATCAAGGCCATCAAATTGCTTTATGAAGGTCCACTAGATGTTCCTTCAACAAATTAATATATCTTTCATCAGCCAATCTATGGCCATGAAAAAAGGGAAAGGTGATTATGTATATGCAGCCCTATCTGATCCCTTTATGCACTTGGCATTTCTTCGTGTTGTTGTTGTTGTTGTTGTTGTTGTTGTGTATTTGTGTGGTAAAGGGCTTTATGTATAATAAAGGGGTTCAGTACGACTACTAATTAGTATTTGTTTCGAACACTACCTCACTCTAATGTATCAACCCCTGGTAAATCAAAAACCGAGAACATGATAAGTAAATCAAATTTGTTGTTGGATTTACGCCAGGAAAATCACCTATCACACATATTAAGCAAATAGTCCACAAAATTGAAGTAATTGAAGACAATTAAATTGGATTTTGTTTTTGTGGTTTTTTTTTTTTTTGGCAATAGGGCAGGTTGTAAAATGTGGAAGAGTCAATGAAAGGTCAAACTCGATATAGGTACATTTTAGGGCTACCTCTAGAGCGTACTTCCGAGTACGCGTATCCCAAAATACTATACTTATATGATCCGTATATCCCCTTTTGGCCCGCTTGTCTAAAGGTTATATATTTGGACCACTTAAATACTTGATAGACCTTACAACGAGGTGTTTTCTAATTGTTTCGACAGACGCCGTCAAACTCGTATACGTCTCCAAAAAAATTGACTGCAGTTGTTTTATGTCTTTGTATGTAGTTTATATGATGAGCTGTCAAAGCGTCCCGCAAAGCTGTATGTTCTCGGCTCTTTTTACCCTGTGCGTCTTAATAAGGGACCGTCTCTTTGACTGCAGTTGTTTTATGTGCTTGTATGATGTTTATATGCTGAGCTGTCAAAGCATCCCGCTAAACTCTATAATTATATACTCCTCTTTTGACTCAGTGCGTCTTACTGCAGTTGTTGTATGTATGTATGTATGTATGTATGTCAAAGCGCCCCGCTAACTTGTAAATACTCGGATCTTTTCACTCGGTGCATTTCAATGGGGGACACAATTTTTAAAACAATTCAGTGACTGATTTTTTTGTGTGTGCTACCTTTTAAAATATATATCAATTTTACGTGGAATAACAAATATCCTACTCCTTCTCTTTAAGTTCGGCAAATATAACAAACTGTTTTGTGTGTTTAGTTTAGAAGTTGTATAATCATAACAGACCGACAGAAACTAATACATCTTCCTAAGGCAAGGGGTTCTGATCCACGTCGTTATTCATACATAATAACGAAGTAGATGGGAAAACTTTTTAGTTATTTACGATGACCGAACAAAACCACTATATTATTAGCTTTTTAATCTTGATATATCTTAAAATTTCAAGATACTATAATTTTGAATTCCCAAGTTATTATCCTGAATTTTCAAGTTATTTCATTGATTTTCAAATAATTTATCCTGAAATTCAAGGTACGTAAACGGTCACTTGTTAAAATAAGTACCTATACAATAGGACGTGATGTTTACTTTGATATTTATTTTAATGAGTGTCTCTTTGAGAGAGTCTGGTGTGTTTTCTCTAAATTATTTATTTCCCTATATTACCATGTAAAATGATAAAAAAAATTATCAGAATGAAGAAACAATAGGACAGGATGTTTACTTTCACAGTTATTTTAATGAATGTCAGTTTGAGAGAGCATTGATACATGAGTCTGACGTGTTTTCTCTAAATTATTTATTATCCAGTATTAACATGTAAAAATACAAAAAAAAAATCAGAGTGAAGAAAAAGACTTCCACAATACACAAAATAGGCATATGAACATCTTAACTTTAACATTCATGTTGTAACATATCAAATCTTCATATTATTATTTTTCTTATATTACAAAAAATATTTTTGATATAAAAAAATTCTATAATTAAAAAAGAATATTTTCAAATATAAAAAAAATCAGTCAAATCTTAATATCATAAAAATTATTTTCTAAAATATATAGGGAAAAGATTTTCTAAAATAAAAAAAAAATTGTACCACGCCCCTTTACTGACATAGAATACAGTATATTTTTTATTATATTGTGCGCACAGTTTAGTTACATTGTGTGCACAGTTTAACAAATACTATATTGTGCGTACAGTTTAGTTATATTGTGCGCAGTTTAATTATATTGTGCGCATAGTTTAGTCATATTGGGCGCACAGTTTAGTTATATTGTGCGCTCAGTTTAGATATATTGTGCGCACAGTTTAGCCATATTGTGCGCACAGTTTAGATATATTGTACGCACAGTTTAGCTATATTGTGCGCACATTTTAGTAATATTGTGCGCACAGTTTAACCATATCTGAATATTTAAGAAGAGGCCAAATGGGGCCTTAGGTCGTTCACCTGGTAAATTTGTTCAACATTGCATAAGAAGTCAAAATGTCTTTAAGATGATAGTTTCTGTTTAGTTAGTTGATTTTCAAGTATGTTCCCAGTTGTGACTCCTTTTGGAGCCTCTATGTGTCTTAGCCCCTTTTCCTTTGCAATCATTGGGCGGCTAAATAGGGGGATAGTTTCTGAAAAATTGTGTTTGTTTACTTACGTGCCTGTGACCTAAACCTTCGACCCCATGACCTTGGCACTTTGTCAAACAGGTTTAACTATATTGTGCGCAAGGTTTATCTATATCTGAATATTTAAGAAGCCCAACGAACAACTTTATATATCTTTGGATACAATATGTCTATAGTAAAATCCAAATAACTTGGCGGTAGGAGTCTTGTGAAACCTCAATTCCATTAAAAAATGTAGCTATGGACATGGCAATGATATATACCAAATTTGAAAGAAACCTAATCATCCATTCAGTTTATGAGAAGATTTTGACCTTTTTTTGCCCGCTTGGAGCCATATGGATCCTAGGCCCTTGGTATGTTAAAAAATTATGTGGCTTCATACGAGGTTAGTTTCTGGCAAGTTTGGTTTGGTTTCGGTCCATTGTTTTTTATTTGTTTGTTTGTTTATTGTTGTTTAACGTCCCACTCAAGAATATTTCACTCTTATGGAGACGTCACCAAATGCCGGGGAAGGACTTCAAATTTTGGCCTATGATCGGCACTTACGGCCATTGAGCAGTGAGGTTTTTTTAACGTGCCGACACCTACTGTGACACGGGACCTAGTTTTTTACTGTCTCGTCCGAAGGACAGGAAACCAACCTGCCGCCGGCTGGACTCGAACTCATGACCTCACGATCTAAAGTCGAGCCCGCTACCGACTGAGTCAGGCCTACTCCCATTTTTTTTTTTAAGAAGTAAAACAAAGTTGACGAAAAGCGTATTTTCTGTTTACCTAGGTGCCTGTGACCTTGACCCTTGAGCCCGTGGCATTGAAACATTGTCACAACGATTATTTAGATAATTCCTAACAATTTCTGCATATCTTTGTCGACAAAAGGTCAGTCAGTTTTGGGATATAATTCATTTGTATAAAACCATACCATGGGCCCTTTGCTTGCCATACGATTGTTTATGATCAGATTTCAATTTAGGATTAATAGTATATCAGTTTTAAACAACTTTTAGACATTTACAAATTAAGAAAAAAATTATGGTTGAACAAAATTTTGCTGGAACTATCCCCATATAATGCCGCATGTTTCCAAAGGGGCTAGTTCACATAGAGTCACAACTAGAAACATTTTTCAAAATCAACTTATCAAACAGAAAATATCATTTTAGACATTTTGACTTCTTTTGCAATGTTGAACAACTTTGCCGGGTAAACGACATAGGGCCTTTCTTCTTTTCTACTCAGATAAAGTTAAAATATTATAGTTAAACTGTGCGCACAATATAACTAAACTGCACATAATAGACCTAAACTGTGCGCACAATATAACTAAACTGTGCGCACAACATAGTTCAACTGTGCGCACAATATAGTACAACTGTGCGCACAATATAACTAAACTGTGCGCACAATATAATGAATGTTAAACCGTGCGCACAATATAGTTAAATTGTGCACACAATATAACTAAACTGTGTGCACAATATAGTATTTGTTAAACTGTGCGCACAATATAACTAAATTGTGCGCACAATATAATAAAAAATATACTGTATTCTATGTCACTGAAGGGCGCCGTAAAAATCAGTCGCTTTCTCAGTCGGCTCAGTCGGTAGCACGCTCGACTTTTGATCGTGAGGTCGTGAGTTCGAGTCTAACTGGCTGCAGGTCGGTTTCCCGTCCTCCGGACTGAGACAGTAATAACCGAGGTCCCGTGTCACTGTAGCTGTCGGCACGTTAAAGAACCCTCACTGGTCAACGGCCGTCAATAAACAAAAAAAAACCCAAATTGATTTCTAATATAAAAACTTATTTTCTAATATTTAAAAAATTTCATTGATATTTGAAAATTCAAAATTTTTTCGTACTTTCAAAAGTTATTCTTAATACATTTATCAAAACTATTTTTAATATTAAACATTCAATTCATTGATAATAAAAACAATTTTTCAATACATGTATCAAAAAAGGGAATCAATTACCCAATGGCTTGCAAGTCAAAGTGGACTTTCTTTCCTAATTTTTATAAGAAAATATCTAATACAATTTTTAAATATCGAAGATGTAAAGATACAGCCGACTCAAGTCGACATATTTAATCTTTCAAACCCCACTACCTCCTCTAGATCCGTTGTTTTTGTTTTTTGTTTCGAATTGTTTTGTTTGCTTTTTTGGGGGGTTGTTTTTTTTTTTTTTTTTTATTTATTTATTTATTTATTTATTTTTTTTTTTTTTTTTTTTTTTTTTTTTTTGGTTGTTTTTTTTGGGGGGGGGGGTTGTTTTGTTTGTTTTTTGGGTTTTTTTAGTCGTATTGTTGTTTAACGTCCCAGTCAAAAATCTTTCACTCATATGGAGACGTCAACAAATGCCGGTGGAGGGCTTCAAATTTTGGCATATCACTCGAGCGTGCTACCGACTTAGCCAGGACGGCTCCCCCAGATCCGTTGATGCACATACTTCGAAATATCATCAGTGGATTTCCCAAATCTGTGTGGAATAGCTCTGCGAATAAATAGAAGCCGGCTTGGCTCAGTCGGTAGCGCGCTCGATTCTTGAGTCCAGCCGGCGGCAAGTCCGATTCTTGTCCTTCAGACAGTAAAAACAGTCACAGTTAGTGTCGCCCGTTAAAGAAGCTCAATGGCCGTAAGTCCCGAGCATAGGCCAAACTTTGTAGCCCTTCGCCGGCTTTGGTGACGTCTCCATATGAGTGAAAGAACAATACAACCAACCAACCAAGAGAATAAATAGGGATTCCCCATACATGTATTTGAAACGCTTAATACGATTGGTTTCCCCCGCTCCCCCCTGCCCCCACGGCTCCATCCCCCGTTCCGCCCACCTCCTACGCGCTCCGCACGACTCTCAAGGCCCCCCATTGTATCCCAATCGCCGGCTATTGGTTTGCCGTCACCCAGAAGAGATGAAAGAACAATACAACCAACCAACCAAGAGAATAAATAGGGATTCCCCATACATGTATTTGAAACGCTTAATACGATTGGTTCAGCTAGTACGTGCAGACGTATCAAAAATGTCATTTGATCCATATTTGAAACGCCCCAAATGATTGGCTCAGCTACTATTAGCGTATTAGACGTAATAATGAGTAGGCCCCTACGTAGAATAGGTTTTTTTTCATGTCACCTCCATGCTATCGTGCATAGGACCGGGTAAATCAAAACTGTTTTTTTCAGTGAACAGATTCTGATAGGGGCCATTTGATACATAATTGACATAATGTATAGGAATTTTCAATACATCAGTCTGCTGCAGAATCTAAGCACGCACACACCATGTGCTGACGCGTGGGCGCGTGCGAGCGCGCGTATTTGTAGTATGGACCATCAAACTGAAGTAATTTCACCAAATTATTCTTACCTAGATTTCCAAATTTCAGCTGACTGTGTTTGTAGATATACGTGGTATTTGGCTCATGATAAAAGAACGCGAGACATAATGAAATAAATATTAACTAGACATAGATATGAAAAGTGATAGAAAAAAGAGAGAGAGACGAAATTTGTGGTATATTGCTGAGTAAGCAAAAATAATGATAGAGTTCCATTCGTTTTCCGTTGCCCCAACGTGTTCTTGATCATTTTGAGTGAAAAAAGGCCAACAGCATATTTACATAAATATGCAAATTTGCATTTTAGAGGAGGGTCTTTTACTTTAATTGTTTTTATGTTTACGGTGGATCCAGAATTGATGGGGTTCTGATAATTTATTTCCCGGGAAGGGTCTCTATCCATTCATCAATTTTAGTATCCGACATATCTGTCCGTTTTCCATGATCCATTTTACTACATTACCCGTCATAGATTTTAATAACTACCATCTGCCTTGTTGTTCCTTTAAAATATCTATATCGCAATTGCTCGTTTAGTTTAAAATATTGCAGACATTGGTGGCGGATAGGGTGGTCACTTTTGAATGTTACCAGTGACGTATGAAGCAAATCAATAGGGGGGTTGGGTTAATTTTTGGGGGATGAAAATGTTTTATGTTTCAGTATCTTTTTTCATATACCCATTGATTATGCAATAAATATATACAAACTGGCGGATCTAGAAATTTTTAAAACGTGGGTTTGAGGCTGGGGACATAAAATTATAATTTTGAAACTGTTATGTAATTAATACCTTAACGAAAGCAGAGTGAGGATTTAAAGTTGTAGGGGGTGCAAACTGAAAATATATTGGCCATGCGGAGGGTGGCGCCAAAATGTTTGGAAATTTGTTATTAATTTCCCGACATTTTATAGAAAAACAGTTTGAGTCGTAAAATACAAATATATGAGCATGATGAGAGAGTCCAGATTTTTTTTTTCTAACAACTCTGGAAAGTTTTTTTCTGGATTCCAGAGATGTTGATAATATATTTTTTTGTATTTGAAAAAAGTGTTCGTTCCTACGACTATATTAATTGCTACATAACTTTATTTAGCCTTTGCTTGTTGTTTTACATCCCTTTAAGAATTTTTCACATAAATGGAGATGTCACCAGCATTAGGTGAAGTGCTACAAATTTTGGCCTATGTTATGGACTGACGCCAATGAGTGAGGGTTCTTTTACGTGTCACGCCTTCCGCGACACGGGACTCATCCGAAAGATCCGTGCATTTAATTTCATTCCGTATGCCATGCGGTTGGCAAAGGAAATCACTACCAGTTTTAAAATCTTACATACGACTTTTGGAATCGAACACGGGACCTTCCGCTTGCGAGTATTTTACGCTCTACATACAACTAGACCACCGTAAGTGGTTCAACAACTGTAAACATTGTTCTGCATTTTGCACAAGGGGCGATGACACTCCTCGCTTACATCTGGATAATATCTTTTTCACTCGGTATGTTTCACGTCTAGTTTATTGGCACGAGAACATGATTAATTAAGATAAAAAGCAGGTAGTTTACTAGTCACATTGTTCCAGCAATTTCATTCATAACAAAAAAAAATAAAATCCATAATTTCTTGCATGCCAGAATCCCGAGAATCGGGTCGCTCTTGGCCTCAGTTGCACTTGAATGTATATTGAGCATTCATCTATTGGTCAATCGACCAGGCTGTATCAAAGAACGCACGAATCGATTGGTCTCTTTTAGTGAAATGTATTCAGCGCACCTTGCGGTGTTGGTCGAGTATGACTTTTAATTGGTTTTAAAGATGAACATCAATTTCTGAAGGATTTTTAAAATACCTGTAACAAACCAAACACATGTATGGATTATAATATATCGAAAGAATCGAAGTTAGTGTCATGTCAATAGAAATAGAATCAGAATGCTATTTGTTTTACTCGCACTGATAGTTCACGTGGGCAGTAGACTCTCACACGGTAAGTTCTCTTTATTTTTACTTATAGATCTAAATACAAACAGTATTTAACAAGGAAATTTCGCACATGGTTGACTTTGTATGCACGAGCGAATTGATCTTTTATCACCCCAAAACTGTTTAGCATATGAACATTGCAAGATATTTTTCCATCGTAGTCACTGTATGTCAGAACGGCTAGTTTCACTTTAACGCGCTAAGAGAGTAAAGCTTATGTGTATCTGCAACACTTGGCAGTAAAAACGCGCGTTAACGGGGATAAAGACATGGGCGGTTCTATTCTCTTCTTACTACCTGGAGATTTTCATTTTCACCTGCCGGCTTCGATAGTCACACCTCTAATACATGTACACAAAGAGAGGGTTGGTACATAAATGGAGTATCATTTGAATAGAAAAAGTGATTTAAATACGGAGGGGGAAAAAATGAGATACTACATTTAGTGGTAGGCATCTAGACATATGTCTTTGATATAATTCTTCATAGTTTTGTTAAATGAACTATGTTTTAGCAGTTTTTAAGAAGTGTTATCAAAATTTTTATTTTATTATATATACAATATATATAATGTATGTACAGTAGAACCTGTCTTAAGGGACTATTACTGTGAAGAAACCACTTTTGAGAGATCACATTTCAGTGGCAGAATGTGGTCTCTCAAGACAGGCTTTACTTTATATGGTGGGTGGAGATCCCTGTAAATTCCAGAGTTATACATGTAGTTATTTTATATTGCTAGGGCAATGGGAATTGAGCCAGTAAAAAATATTCTTAGAAAAGAAATTAACATAGATTTTTGAGAAACCTGAAAAAAATGAATAAAAGACGTGTATATAGTTATGCCCTAGGCCGAAATTCTGCTCAATTTTTAAGTTAATTGATTAGGTGGATGTGGTTTTTCTGTATTTTGTATTTTGCTGTTGTTGTTTTATTATTATTTATTTATTTATTTTTCTTTTTTTATGGGGGGGTAATTTCAGGTTTTACAAAAAAAAAAAAAAAAAAAATAGAACTGAAATCAGGACAAATTTTTGGCCTACCTTGTTATGCCCCTGATAATATTGTATACAGTCATATTAATGATGTTGCTAGTGCTTGAATAACCCCTTGTACAGTTAATTAACCATGGAGCTCTGTCAAGTGTACATGTATGCACTAGTTGGGAACCAGTAGCCGGCTTTTGCATGATTTTGACTATTAACATGATTTTTGAAATTTCTTAAAGATAATTCACAAGATGAACAATTTTCTCATTTGAGAGATAAAAAACATTGCCGAGGTACATACTAAAGACGAAATAATACTGTGATAGCCGGCTACTGGTCCTAGCCGGTTACTGGTCCCCAACCAGTAGTATAAAATAACATTGAAACCAGCAAACAAGAAAATGTATTAAAGTTTTCACAGATAATGTGAAGAAGGCAAAATCATTATGTGGCAGGCACTGGCACAATTTGTGTCTACCAATGCAAGAGAGTTGTTTTATACAAATCATTTACCATCAACAAGGTCAAGTCAGCTGGACAGATGAGTTGGTGGCAGTAAGTTGGCATGGGTGAGCACCAGTCACTGATATTTTATAAAAAAACATACATGTCATAGGCATTGGAAGGAAATTGAAAGTAGGGGGGGGGGGGCTAAACCAACTTAAAAAACACACACACGCCAGAAACGTCTGGGGGGGCTAAGCCCCAATTTTCAACACCTATGTCTATCTTTGTAAAAAAAAAAAAGCCCCCCCGGTTCTGACGCCTATGCATGTACATGTATAAAATGTAGGTGACCGACTGCACATTGTAGTTACATGTAGTATACACATATAAGAAGGGGAATGTACTCTCTGTTTCATCTTGTTTAAATTAATCCTTAGAACTTTGCAGATAATCAATAAAGATCAAATATTAATCCATTAATTATTTGTGAATAATTTACAGTTCTAGTCTGCTATACCATTCAATATCCAAACTAAATGGGAGAAGGGATATGAAACTGCATACATGTACAAGTAGGTCAGTGATGTGTGCAATCAGACCATGTAAAATGATTTTCAGCATTCAGCAGATGTACATGTATAGAAATGTCTTGAATAATTTCAATATGCCAGGAAAGTTATTAATAAAGTTTCATGCAGAATTTTGTAAAACTAAGTACAACTCGATTTCAAACAGAAATTAAGACATTAAAGCTGTCAGATTTTAATTTGATAGGATTATTATACAATGTACATATATATGTAAAATGTAAATTTCAAGACCTCTTTCAGTTTGAACGTACCGGTATATTCCCTCACTGAGTAGAACTGAAATTTATAAAATTGATATACATGTACATGTACGTATATGGAGGTCAATTTCTGCCAGTGCACAACATATTTACATATGAAATGTTTAAAGAATATTAAGCATGAAAGAAATATAAATTCATATATACATGTACATTGTACATGTATACATGTAATCTACACAATTTACATACATCAAATGTCAAATTTCATCCAGAATTCTGATGTACATGTATAAATCTGTACATGGATGTCCGAACACTAATCTGTTTCTGTCAGATCTTGGAGGCATTCTTTTACAAAATGAGCAATAGATTAATATTTTTTTTGCAGAAGAAAAGAAATCATTCAATGTGTGTGAATTTTCAAATTCCCCTGGCATTTCACAGATACTTGGTCTGGTCTGATAATGTCGTCTGCAATCTCTTATCACTTCTACAAAAAATGGATACATGTATATACATGTATATGCAATTGAAATGACACCATAATTATGGAGGTCATTGGTTATCAATATACATGTAATGAGGTAGATTGCAAATTAACATCAAATTGAAGCCATATAATTAAATTTATTGTGTTGCATGTAGTAATATTTAATGTTAGAATGCAATGAACAATGTAATTATGTATTGCTTTTTATACAGTCCATACATCATAGGTCACATGTAACATTTTGGGCCTACTGTTGCCAATGCGTCTGGTTCCAGTTCATTTAAAATTTGTTGTCAGGCAAATAAAAGTTACCAAGTTTACATGTGTGTACAATGGGACACATGATTAATGTTATCACTAGACAAAGAACAAAAACAAGAGGCACAAGTTGGCCAAAATTACTCACCTGAGAACCATCTACAAATGTGAAAAGAAGCTCAAGAAGAATACATGTATGTTGGTTGGTCCGGCCAAAAGCAAAACCTTGGTAGAGGATGTTGAATACATGTACTTGTTTCCTGTAAAGTTTGGTCAAAATGACTTGTGATGGCTACATTGCAACCAGGTTCTCTACCACTATTGAAAACTTGCCACCACCATATTATGGCATACATATGTATAACTGAAAAATTGTTGCGTGCGTAAAACTATTTCCACCAATTGTTAGCAACCCCCCCCCACAACATTAATGTATATTGTATATTCAGGGCTTTTTCTATAGTATCTGCAGGGCAGAAATGGGCCCCATTCCCAATGCAAATTGGATGTAATTTTTCCCAATTTGATGTTGAGCTCATGACCATGATGAAAAAAAGTATTAATGTAAGGGGAAATGCATTAAGATTTCCATGTGTGTACATGATTTTTCCCAATATGACAGAAATTTACGTTGAAATTTCCACTTGTCAGTGGCTTGAAATCTACATTGATTTACATGTAAAATATTAAAATGTTGCTAACTTTCTTAGAAAGCTGATAATTACTTACCTGGGTATACATGGGTATATAAATCATAACATGTAGGCCTATATACAAAATCATATGTACATTTTTTTTTTTTGCATGGATCACAATTGGACAAATAATTTTTGGGTCAGCTGGTCAAAGACATGTACATATAGGAATGAGGAACTTGAAATCTCTGTTTAACTTGTGTTCATTCATGTATAGCACAGACTAACCATTTTTTTAGGGTGAACAGGTTGAAATTACTGACATACACGTACAGTGTATGTCCTTGGAAATCAGGACAGGTTACCTCATCACCCCCTGAAATACAATGAACTCTTCAGTAAATCAATGACTAATAGGCCAGTCCAAATGTGTCTTTGGGGGTGAATGATTTAAATGGCTTACAGGGCAAATAGTATTACGTTAATTGTGTATAGATTTTGTGATGTACCTAGAAAAAGTTTCTCCTTAAATTAGCCATTTTACCACTTAAAACAAAACTAAGAAATGAAGATGTATCAATTATTTATGTCTTTGTATAGGAAACCAGTTCATTGCCCTCTTTCTGACTTCAGTTCATCATTTTTCTTTAACTCATTTGCCCCTATAGACACATTTGGACTGGTTGCAGTCATTGATTTACAGAAGAGTCCATTGTTTTTCAGGGGTTGATGAGTTAGGATGATTCTGCATTAATAGCCTATAATAACGACACCTACATGTATAAATGATTGTTTACCAGACGTCCCATCCAAAATAATTTCCACGGCAGGAAAATCTGGATAGGTTTCTTACATGAAACCGGAAACATTTTTAATGTTAACTTTCATTAATATTGTTTCTGTTTGAAATAAATAAAGGCCAGTAAAACAAAGGCTTTAGGTTTATATCCTTGATCGACTCATGATTATATCTGGAGGTGTGATAATTGCTGTGTAAACACATTGTGAGACGATATTTTTCCCACTCTCACAGAAGTGAGAATTGGGTCACTCGATTACACCGATATCCGGTTGTATTTCTGCTTCTATGAACAAAGGTGTAGGTCAATCGGGGAGCAGCTTCACACTAGATATTTGAATCATCTCCCTGTGCAGTTGAAAATGAAGTAAACAAATGACCGTCAGCCAAAAGTTAGTTCTTACACCTGTTTATTCACCTGGTCTGGAGATGCGTTCGAGAGATTTAACATGCACAAATGAGCGTTTGTACGGGGGGAATCAGTGGCGGATGACAATATGCAAATTTGGCAATGCAATGGGGGAATTGTATGGGAGGAAATCTATTCTTCAAGAAATAACAGCATTATGCAAATTTGATGTTATAATGGGTGGCGATATATCGGGGAAGAACTGTACACACACACACACACACAGTTGTACATTTGTAAGTGTTGACTGTTTACACTAGATCCAGCATTTTGAAGTCATTACTCCATGTACATGTACCTGTATGCCTTTTACACATGGAAAATTATACATTTCAGAGAGGAAATCGGCTAGTGTTCGTTAACCCTCTCAATCCTACGGACCATAATAGACTGGTCTTAAACAATAAAAAGAGCATACCACTCAGATTTTCAGGAGTGAAAGGCTTAAAATGGATAACTTTAATTTGATCTCCTCACTTCTAGCAGACTTGGCTTCTTGTGGATTGATAGATTCTTGTAGTTTTATCTTTCTTTTTCTTTTTAACTCTGTGATCTAACTACATGTTACATGTTAAAGCTCTTGACAGACTATGCCAGTCCATGACTGTGCATCATTGTGCTTATAAACACAAGATATATATTTTTACATGTTATCAATATCTAGTTATACTGTAATAAATTGGTCTGTGCATCTACATGCAATCATTAAATGGAATTTTCTTTTATTGCTAATGGTTGTCTGACACTTCAGCAGTTTAATTCAACACCATTTCAATGCATATCATCCCATTCATCAATCTTTAGAACCAAGATTCTGCAAAGATTCCCAAAGCATTTTCAATATTTGAACATTAAGACAAATATATACATGCATATGCAGAATATTTTCATCTCTGAATACAGTGTCAGAGTTTTTGAAATTCACCGGTTTTACCCGAAAAACTGGTAAAATTTACAAAAGTCTGGTGAAATCTCTCTGATAACTGGTCCAAATGACCAGAAATTATTTTTTTTTCAAAATGTCTGCAATGTATTTATATTCTATATACATGTATGTGGCTCTGCGGCAGAGTGCTTGATTTGCAACCGGAGGGTTGTGGGTTCAAGCCTTGCCAGAGGCAGATGGCTTTTCCTGTCCATCAGATGAGACAGTAAAAACTGAGGTCCCCTGTCACAGTAAGTGTCAGCATGTTAGAGAACCTTCATTGCTCAATGGCTGTAAGTGCAGAGCATGGGTCAAAATTTGAAGCCCCTTACAGGCCTGTGTTGACGTCTCCATGTGAGTGATTAATTCTTGAGTGGGACATTAAACTACAATACAACAACTACATTCTAAACATGTATATGGTTTAATGCATTGACAAAAATAACATCCATATTTGCATAACTCTAACAGCCTATAAATTATGCTGTTCTTTTTACTGCCTTGTAAAAATAGAACACAATACCACTCAACTTGCAGTTTTTGGTCAATCCATGGAGAATAATTAAGATATACATGTACACGTAAATATAAAAATGGTTTTTCTTTTTTTCTACATTTCTAAGGTCATAAGATGGCTAACAATCACTAATTAAAGCAACTAGTCTGCAGATCCTTTTGACTATATTTGCCTGAAACAAAATCTGACCCAAGATGTCCTGGTTCAAAGTGCGAAACTCTTTTTCTCCAAACTACCCGGCCTTTTTAGTATGGAATAAGTACATTCTGCTGACGACATACTGTAAACCCTGAAATTGGTTTCCGCGTTGCACAAGTTCTAAATTTATTCATGAGATGATATTTTCGCGATTTCGAATGTCAATTTCATCACTTTATTTTTGTGAGCGAGAGCTCTCGCGAAATTAAAACTCTCACGATTAGAACCAGATTTACAATGTACAGTCAGTACTCTGTAGTTTTTCTGTACAGAAATTGCATTAATTTTTAATCAGGCATTTAGCGGATGAAATACATTTTACATGTGCATTAATTAAATATGACAATAAGTGAATATTTAAACAAATTCTTCAATAGAATAACAAAA
Organism: Atrina japonica; assembly: GCA_030159075.1. Taxonomy (NCBI): domain Eukaryota; kingdom Metazoa; phylum Mollusca; class Bivalvia; order Pterioida; family Pinnidae; genus Atrina; species Atrina japonica. The sequence goes on along the minus strand of BROG01000219.1, from coordinate 874,837 downwards.
TGCAGTGGAATGTAGGAGTACCTATCAGATATCATGTTGACATATTTAATCCTCCTATAAATTTTGTGTAAAAGCAATACTAATAATTTTAGCCTTTTGATTCAAAGTGTACATATAACTTCTCGGAATATCTAAATATGAGTAGAATTATTTCATGTTATTATTATAGATTCTGTCCCAGTTAACCTGCACAGCTGTAAGGTCATAAAAAATAAAACAGTGTGTATGATACATGTTCTTTATGATACTTCCATCAATCATGGCTTCCCACTGTCCCAGCCTGTTTATTTCATTTCATTATTATTACAAAACCTGTATTACCATGCATTCATAACATGTGTCGGAATCACAAAATATTTTCTTTTGATTTAATTGAGACAAGTTCACATGACATTGATAACAATAATATGTATTGTACACGTATGATTAGAGGGGAAACTTTTATCTGCATTGTGGAGAAAGAACGATCCCTCGATAGAACTAAACTGAACAGAAAATTTCTACCAGTCTTTTTATTTTTATTAGGATAACAGGAATTGATCATTGAACAAGCTATGCTGATGGTTTAGGTAGCTGAGCATATTGAACTCCTAATGATAGCTGTGGTCCCTTTTATAGATTCCCGGTATATAGGAGCTTAGTGTACAGTCACAGCTGTGAATAATTGTAAAATGTATGGTTTTTGAAGATCTGAATCGTAGTAGTAAATCTTAAGTGTGTATTCCCACAAAAGTGAAAATTTAGCATACCTTTCTGAAAGGTACTGTATAGGTGGATATATGTGCGGGATAATTTACACCGAAAACGTGACGAAGTTTTTTCAGTGTAAATTAATTCCCACCCCCACCCCATCCCCTCCATGTACCAGTTCCACAGTTGTGCTGAAAATTGTCGTTTAATACAGGACTGCTCACAAAGTTGTTTTATCACGCTAAAAAAAATAATAACATACATATACGCATGAAAAAATAAAGTAACATATAAGCGGAAATTTTAGTGGGACACTAGTTTAGCATTTGTCCTAAAAAAATGGTATATTATTTTAGCAAGAAGTAATTTTAGCTATTTTATGATTTAAAAATGTGGAATGAATTCTTAGTGATATTAAATTTTAGCGATCTCAACAACTTGGCTAAGAATGCCAAAATTGAATCCATGCTAAAATTTCTGCTGTGGAAGTATCAACTTTTACAGTACCATGGAACCTGTCTTGAGAGACCACTGCCATAAAAGACCACCTCTCTTGGGAGACCACATTTTCAAAACCACTTGGTTCTCTTTTGAGAAAGCACCTATTTTGTAAGACCAAATTTCAGTGTCTCTCAAGACAGGTTCCACTGTATAAGAAAATCAACAGGACTAAAATTCTCTGGAAGAACAGTACAGTGGAACCCATATTGAGAGACCACCTTATCGGCCACTGAAATGTGGTCTCTCAAGACAGGTGCTCTCTCAAAAAAGTTTTTTTTAAAGGAATTATTAGCGAAGTGGTTTTCAGAATGTGGTCTCTAAAGACAGGTGGTCTTTCAAGACAGGTTCCACTGTACAAATGTAAAGTTACTGTAAAATCCAAAATTTCTGTTGGATTTAATTTTGATATTTTTGTTGTTGACTGAAAACACCTAAAATTAATCAGTGGCAAAATCTTTTTCTTGAATGATGGACAATAGAATATTTCAAGAATTTGTTTTTAAAGGAAAATCCATGAAAGAAGTAAGTAATATATCTATAAGGTTTTAAAAATTCCAGCTACCTTTTTTCTGTTATCACGTGTATCTGTCTAAAGAAAATTTTGCCTACTGAACATTGCATGATTTAAAAATGCATCTTTGATTCAGACCTACAATGTACATTAACAAGGTTGGACTGTGTTCATCTAATGAGCTGTCTAACTGATTGACAGTGGTTGGACTATGTTGGAGGATGGACTGTATTGGTCTAATGAATTGTGTAACTGATTGACACAGGTTGGACTGTGTTGGAGATTGGACTGTGTTGGTCTAATGAACTGTCTAACTGTTTGACACAGGTTGGACTGTGTTGGAGATTGGACTGTGTTGGTCTAATGAACTGTCTAACTGTTTGACCCAGGTTGGACTGTGTTGGTCTACTGAACTGTCCAACTGTTTGACACATGTTGGACTGTGTTGTAGATTGGACTGTGTTGGTCTAATGAACTGTCCAACTGTTTGACACAGGTTGGACTGTGTTGGAGATTGGACTGTGTTGGTCTAATGAACTGTCTAACTGTTTGACACAGGTTGGACTGTGTTGGAGATTGGACTGTGTTGGTCTAATGAACTGTCTAACTGTTTGACACAGGTTGGTGTCTAATGAGCTGTCTGATTGACAGTGGTTGGACCATATTGGCGGTTGGACTGTGTTGGAGGATGGACTTTGTTGGAGGTTGGAATATGTGCTGCCTAACTTGACACAGTTTGGTCTGTGTTAGAGGTTGGATTGTGTTGGTCTGATGAGCTGTCTAACTGATTAAGACAGTGGTTGGACTGTGTTGGAGGTTGGACTATATTGGTCTAATGAGCTGTTTAACTAGATGACAATGGTTGGACTGTTTTAGAGGTTGGACTGTATTGGTCTAATTAGCTGTTTGACTGATTGGCAGTAGTTGGACTGTTGGAGGTGAGACTGTATTGGCCTAATGAGCAGTCTAACTGATTAATAGTAGTTGGACTGTTGGAGATTGGACTGTATCGGTCTAATGAGCTGTCTGAATTAGACACACCCTTCCAATATTTTAGGATTACAGGTGTATATGCCTTGTCCTGACCTGTATAAATTTCAAAATACCAACACACTGATTTTACTTTGGAAATGAATTTTTATTTATCTCATCCAGGGCTTTTTCTTACTTTTTTGGCCCATGGCATTGGAATTAGGAATTTTGCAGCATTTTGGCTCAAAATTGGAAACTTTCTGCATAAGGCATTTCATTTATTTGGCTATTACTACTTTTTAAAATCTTTTTTATTGTCAAGCTGCCTTATTTCAACTTTCAAGAAAAACAATGATTGAAAATATCAACATAAAAATGAAAAAGAATAAAAAGATGTTATGTTATGTTCATAAATGGGAATTTGGCAAAACAGTGAGAAAAAAAAAGATTTGCGATTGAGATAATTTGCAATTGGAAATATAGCCCAATATTGTCTATAAATTTGGAAGGGAAAAAACCCTGTAATTTAACCGATTTTTCATGAAAGAATGTTCTAGAATACTGGTACTTAAATTATATTGTAACTATAACATTTCAGACGTACATGTACACATATATTGTGTCAATGTCCTCAAATATAAGTCAGAAATTCTGTGATTTTCCAGATGTATCTCATAATACATATACTTGCATTTTTTTGTTCATTATAGTAAGTGTAATGAAATAGGTCTACCTGCATATTTTAAGAGCTGCTGAAAAAAAAGTCTAGCACATGTAAATGTGTATAGTAAAACCATGTTTATCTTGCCCCAAACATCTGGGTATTAAAATCTCATGAAATCATCTGTAGATGTAAACTATGTGTAGTTTCATAATTGTCTAAAGGTTATCCAGCAAGGTGCTTGAGTAGAAACTAAATTAATATCTAACCACAAGTTATGTACAAAAATGAAAAAAAAAAAATGTGTTATTTTTAACAGTGCAAATGTTATTATTATATATATATATATTTTAGTATAGGATGTTTACGAAGTACCGTAACTAAAGGAGTCTGAAATGTCGGACTTACTGGACTTTCCCCTAGTGATTCACTTCCTCCTCAGAGCTACAATAAACATCAAACTGGCTTACCAGATAATACAGAAGATACATAGTCACAATGAGAATAATAACATGAGTACATCTCAAACATCAAGCTATTTCTAGATCCAAAATAAAACTCAACCATGAACCAGTCTGGGAACAAAGGCTTAAGTAGATCTGTGGAAACAAGACAACAGGTAAAAACAGTTTCAGAGGTAGAAAGTCCCCCAGGGGATAGTATAGTTTTGGAAAGCAGTACACAAGCAATACAACAAGACATTGAGCTGATAAAGGAAAGTATGAATGAAACAGTGAAAAGAAAAGACTTGGAAAAAGCCCTAGAGGTAATGATCCAAAAAAGTGACATAGAAAATCTTGTGAAGAAAATAGTGAAGGATGTAATCACAGAGTTGAAGGATAGTATTAAAAAAGAAGTGAGAGAAGATATGCAGAAAAATTCGACAAACAGGTAAAAGAGCGAACAGGAAAGTTGACAAAATAGACAACCAAGACATCACAATTAACATCTTAAAAGAGAGAATTGCAACCCAAAATCAGAGATATCAGATGCAATTGTAAAAGCCAACATGCAATCCAGATGGCAAATTACAATGACCAATACTCTAGAAAAAATAACATTTTTGAAACTGGAAGGAAGGAAATGATAGAGACCTAAGGCAACAACAAATAGGAAAACTGAAGGAGAAAGTGAATGTGGATTAAACCCCAACGAAAGGCCATTCACAGTGGGAAGGCAGGACAGGCAAGACCGGTTCTTGTAAAATTTATTAATAGTGAGGCCTGAAACACCGAAAGATATTGAAAGATACTTGTAAATGTTTGACAAAGCTCAACATAGGACTAATCACCAATTTGAATAACAATGACAACATTTCACAAGCCTATTACTTCAATGGCAGCATCTACGGAAAGACAATGGACGGTACAAAAACACATATTTGATGATATTAAACATAAATTATCAAAGAAGAAGTAAACATTTTCTATACTTCTGTTGGTAACAATCTTTGTACAGTGACTTTGATTCCACTGCAGTGTATCATAAACATTTGTTATATCTATAAGTGCCATGTGTATATACCATGATATAATACATTTTGACCATTTTTTGTGTTGTACCATTTTAGAGTCAATGACTAACGTTCATGTCATATGTCTATGTCTTTGTCCTGAAGTGTGTGTGGATGTCTATTTATTTCATTAATGTTTGGTATAAATTTATATGTACAATTTCAATCATCATTCATACATTTTCATATAAATTTTGAGATAAGTAAAAAAAATATTGTCAGTAAATTGCCAATGTGATATTGCAAAACGCAAAGATGTACTTAATTTAAAAAGTCTTAAATACAATATAACTGTATTCAAGATACACATTTTACTACAAATATTGAAAATGATGTTAGAAATATGTGGGGATATGAATGTTTTTTTAGTTCCTTTAAATCCAACTCAAGAGGAGTAGGAATTTAAAGCATTGAGAGAGAAAAAGGATAATAATGGAAATTTCTTGATTTTAGAAGCTACTCTACATGATTCAAAAAACTTTGTAACGTTTTTTTTATGCTCCTAATAGAGACTCTCCAGATTTATTTACTAATTTTATACAGTCTGTTGAGGATATGGAAAATGAAAAAATGATAATATGTGGTGATTTCAATTTAGTATTAGATCCACCATAGTACTAACAACTACAGAAATATCAACAACCCTAATGCAAGAAATAAACTTTATGAAATAATAAAAATAACAATTTAATTGATCCATACAGGCAACTTCATCCTGAGCTGAGAAGATACACATTCCCCTACAACAAGCAAGACTTGATTTTTTTCTTATTTCAGATAATATGCTAAATAGTCTAAAAGACAGCAATATAGAACCAGGTTATAGAACAGACCATTCAGCTGTTACAATTTCTTTTTGTTTTACGTGGTACTGGGTTTTGGAAATTTTAATAATTCGCTTTCTTTATGATTAAAGAAACAATATGCTTTGCCTGTCTACAGTTTTGAAAATATTAATAATATTCCAAACAGTGAAATTCAGTTCATCATAAAGTTATTTTTATACTGTTGACAGAAAGAAAATCAATTTCATATGATAGAATTACTGAGAAAAATGTTGAACAGACAATTGAACAACTTAATCAGAAAAAGAATGAATATGAAAATATTAGAAAAGAACGACGAAGGGGGGGCTTTTATCAGGGTCTAGGGCAAAATGGGTTGAGGAAGAAAAACCTACACACTACTTTTGCAGTTTAGAATCTAGAAATTATACTAATAAATTAATTCCCAGTACAATTAGGTGATGGATCTATAATAAATGAACAAAGTAAAATACCGAACTTATATAAAAGCAGAGAAGAACCTTAGACAATGAAAATATAGACCTAGATGTTGAGTTAAATTTTGCAAACGTACCCAAGCTATCAGTAAATGAAGCAATTAAATTAGAGGGTGAACTTACATTACACGAGGCAGGTCAAACACTATTTAAAATGAAAAATAATAAGTCTCCTGGAACAGACGGGTTCTCGTCAGGAATTTTTCAAAAGTTTTTTGGAAAACAGAGTCTCTTTCAGTCACACAGAGGCATGGCATAATTACATGCTTGCCAAAGGGGGATAAGCCTCGACATTTCCTTGAAAATTGGCGTCCAATATCTTTATTAAATACAGTCTACAAAATTGCCTCAGGTGCAATAGCAGCAAGAATCAAAACTGTATTAGTAATTCACACTGATCAGACTGGTTTTTATTTCAGGAGGTATATTGGGGAAAACTCACGGCTAATTTATGACCTAATGCAGTATACTGAAGAAGAAAATATCCCTGGTCTTTTTCTCTTACTTGATTTTCAAAAACTTTGACTCCATATCATGGTCTTTTATTCATAAAGTAATTGCGTTTCTTTAATTTTGGAGCACAATAAGACATTGGATATCGGTTTTCTACAATGATATAACTTCATGTGTAAATCAAGGGGGAAATATATCTGAATCATTCAAACTTTACCGGGGTTGTAGGCAGGGGGACCCTCTCTCTCCATATTTGTTCATTTTATGTACAGAAATTCTAGCAACCCAAATCTGAAAATATTAAAGGTATTGTAACTGGAGATACTGAAAATAAAATTTCTCTGTATGCAGATGATGTCACACTAACTCTAGATGGAAGTGAGCAGTCACTGAAAACAGCTTTTGAAATACTTGATAAATTTTCTAGATATACTGGACTCTGTTTAAATTACTCTAAAACAGAAGTGATATGGATTGGATCCAAAAAATATTGTGCAGATAAATTATGTACTCAATATCCACTAGAATGGGGCAAAAGTACTTTTAAAATGCTAGGAATAATTTTTGATGTAAACTCAAAACTTATTTCTATGAAAGAAAATACTACAACAATGGAAAAAAAAAACTTAACACCTGTAGGAAAAATAATAGTACTTAAAACACTGGCACTGCCAGTATTAAACCAGGAATGATAAACCAGACAGAATTAAGAGAGATGTTATAACTATGGACTATAGATCTGACCAATATTAAATTTTTTGTAAAATCTTTGAAAATTTCATATTATTAAACTAAAGATAAAATGTGAAAAATTATTAGCATGTGGTAGAGACTATCTTAATAAAATTCCTAACATGCAGAATAAATTTTGGGTAGATGTTTTTAAAGCTTGGGGAGATTTAACAAAAATTATTGAATTAAGTAATGAAGATCTCGCCAAAACACCAATATTTTTTTAATGAAAACATATCAATTGGAAACCTCTTCAGTTTTTTATAAAACGTGGTTTGATAATAACATAAAGTTTATCAATGATCTACTGAAACTGGCAATTTTCTAAAATTTGAAGATTTTAAAAAAATATATAATATACAAACTAACTTTCTTGAATATGGCGGAATTATAGCAGCTATCAAGCAGTGGGTAAAAGCAATTAAAAAACACAACAGAGTCTAACAAAGGAAGAGATCCCTAAATATTTACAAATACCTTTTAATTACTATAAAAAACACTAAATTAAAATGGTTTCAATACAGAATAAATCACAGAATTCTTTGTACTAATAAATTTTTATTTAAAATAGGAAAATCAGATAATGCTTCATGTACTTTCTGCGTTGAAGTCGAGGAGACAATTGAACATTTGTTATGGGAAATGTAATATGGGTACAAGATCTTTTAAATGAATTTGAGCAATTCTGCTTTGAGACATTACAAATAAGAATTGTATTTCAGAAACAGAGTTTCCTTCTCGGAAAAGAAAATGGTAATTATGTGGAAAACTTGAATGCAAACTAAATATTACATATATTCTATGAGATGCTTAAATAAGCAATTAACTTTACAAGGACTCATGCATGCTATTAAAAATTGTATACTAACAAACCATCAAATAGCAATTAGTAACGATAATCTACAAAGTGGGGAAACTGGTTGAATATCATATAGACTCACCTTTCCTACTAACCACGTAACTATATTATACATAGTGGTATGCATGTACATGTATGATGTCTCATAAATGAAAATTTATGTTTGTACTTTAAACCATATAAGTCTAGATATGTTATTGTAATACATGTAGGTAGTTAAAACTTTTTTCGTGTATATACTACAAAATATATTTATGTCATTACATAGTGGTACAAATTATTACAATTTACAATTTTTATGTTGTATCTATGTATGTATGTGGTATGTATAGTATATGTATGTGTATATATATATATTTATATAATATATATATATATGTGTGTATGTATGTGTGTATATATGTGTATATAAATGTACATATATATTATATATATGTATATATAATGTGAGCATTTGTATGTATATTCACTGATTTTAATACACTTTAGACACAACTTTGCTATATTTTTCCAATTTGCTATAATAGCGTTGAATAAATTTATTCACCTCACCATTACCTCTGTGGCAATAATTAAGATTAATGCCTGATATATCATAAATACTATACAGCAAAGAGTTTGTAGCACATGTAGACAATATATCAATATAATCACAATTTTTATACCAAACAAAACCATAATTAGTGTACACATGAATCATTTCTTATTATACTTTTTGTCTTATACATGTCTTTGATGGATGAGTGTAATATTGTGTCTTCGTCAATTAAATGTTAAATGTATATATCTATTGTTCTTGAATATCATGTTTGAATATTTGGAAAATTATTAAAAATAAAAAAAAAAAAAAAAAAAAAAAAAAAAAAAAAAATAACATTATCATGTGGAAATAAATGATTGTTCAACTATTAACCTTGGATTTTCACAATATTAACCAGAACTTTGGTAGCCCATTAGGATTGACTATCACTTTGTATTTATCACAACCCGTACTGTCTGAATGAACTGTAAACTTTGTTTTTTCAGTCCATCACAAAAATTCAGACAAAATTGATCAGAATTGATATACAAGTTTTTGTTTATCCTGTTTTAATCTTAAAAGTTTTCAAGTGGGCTCGGTTTTAGGCAATCTGATAATAACCCAATCTCACATTGCTCCTGTTTTCTGATATTAATGAAACCAGGTTACCTGTGTAGGGGGTCACATGCATGTGACCTTGTAGGTACCAATATGTCTTCTTGTTGTTGGATCATAAAAATACAGCTTCGGCAATATAGACAATTTATCAGATGATAAAGGGAGGTAACCCATTTTGATCATGAAGTCTGCAAAATTTATTCAGAGCATTATTGGTGATTCAATTTCTCATACCATTGAGGTTACGAAAGGAATTCTGTACCTCTAGATTTTGTGTGCCCAGAGTTGTTGATAATATTTGCATGCCTTTACCATTTCATAAACTTTCATTAGATTTCCCATGCAACATATCAGAAAATTTGAGCGAGGACAGTGTTCTAAGATTTTCCTGTATTTTCAACTTTACAAGGGAAAGTTCATACTTGAAAATGACTTTTCCCACAACCCAACTTTACTTTCCCTGACTTATTTTGTACATGAAGTTTCGCATAATTGCTCTTTGAATTGATATATTTGTGTTATAACTTGTTATGATTAAAAGTCATAGGAAACAAATTTCATATACATGAAAAAAATTATTTTCTGCGACATAGGGAACATATCTATTTTATTTCTAAAAATGCAGTGATGGGGTTTCCCGGTGTCGCGAAGCTGAGAAACATCAGGTATTGTAAGCATTCCAACTGAAATGCTGGTTTATTACATATAAGAAAAACAAATTTACAGTCAGTATTAAAAAGTTCATGCAAGTATTTATTTAATTATTTGTTTAACTTGCCCAGGGGTAATACGAGTTAGAAAATTGGCTTTTCCGTTTCGAATATTGACTTGCCACGGATGACAGGAAATGGGAATCCTAGACACTGGATGAGAAATATGATACGAAAAAGGGATGAGCACTTAATGGGACCAATAAAGAATCAAATTTACGTAAAACAGTTAATTTTTTATACGGCAAGGAGGGTTAAGTTGTTGTAATAATTATCTACGATACCTATCCACAGTATTCTGTTAGGGGAGGGGCTAGAGATAAACTGTTACTTACATTTTTCTGGTCCACACCTCACCAGCTGGATAGAAAAGATTCTTGAAGGTGCGTGTCAAAGGAGGTGGGTAAATCTGAAATATATGAGGTAGAGGCACTTATAGGGATATGGGTGCTTATTAGGTAAAATACGGTACATCTTTGTAAACAGAACAATTTATTGTTTTTCAAGTTTTTAGATGACAAAATCTGACATTTTTTTTAAACTGATTTATTTACAATAATGACAAGATATCAGATGATCTTACTACCAATTCTGTGCCAAATTAGATTATGATTTTGTAAGATTTCGTTGAAATAACAACTAAATCATTTGGTTATATCACTTGGCAAGAAAAACAGCTTTGAAGTTTGTCACTTGTATTTTAATTGAAGGATTTTCTTGCTTTAATTGCACAATTTTGTAAAGCTGACAGGAAACTCACTGAAAAGATTGTAATATGTTTTAGCTTGAGAGCTTAAAATGAGTAATGTTTTGCTATGGCGTAAACATCATTAAAATTGTGGGAAATAAAAAAAAAAAATAAAAAAGTGAAAGGAGAAAATTAATTATGGTTCAGGGAGCTTAGTGTTATCATAAATAAAAGAATAGCTTCGTGTTCTTGTTTGAATATTTGTTTATTTGGGATTTGAAGATGAATCTTTGTTTTAGCTTATGCAAAATGCACATGATAAACTAGAACCATTAATGGGATGGGGAGAAATCAGTCATAATTACCTTTGCCATATCTAGCCATCTAACATATGCATGTACCTGAGATGTAATATTTGATAAATCTACTTAAGCTTCAAACACCTTATATTTTACTTAACTCTTAGAACAACATTCCATTTAGACAGTACGTGTGTATTTGTCTGTTTGTATAATTATGGTATTTCAGCTTATGTAAAATTCCACATAAATCTCTTGATGAATTTGGCTGTATCAAATTAAGAAAAACACCAAGTTTTCAACTAATTTGTGCTGTCAGCTGTTAGCACGTGTATGAGTTACACGCATCCATATATATTTTGAGATTGTATGCTGTAAATTAATTGAATTAAAAATATCAGACCCATCAAGATGGCTTATCACACAATAAAATTAACATGACACGAACCATCATCAGAAGATTGGAGAGCACAGCTCTGACAAGTGTTTGTACGAAGGCTATACAAAGTAACACATTTAATATATATAGAATTAAAAGAAATAGTTCAATGACTTGTCCCACGTAAACATGTATTATATCGAGTCTCGTTAATGGCAACTACATCACATTTATTGAAGTTACATTAACAAGTGTTTATGTTTACTTGTGTTTCACAATTATTGGTCAGTTTTATACGGGTATGTCATCTGACATGTCACAATGAATATTCGTTGCATGAATTTCAGGTGTTTATTACATGTAATGTAGTCCGATATCTGTATAGAATATAGCCATTTGAAGGCTCTTTTCAGTGCAGTTGACTTATTCCCGCCCACCCACCCACCCATTTACATACGTGTAGTTTTGGAATTTGAACTAAATATTTTGGTTTTACATTGTAGGTCACTCACGTGGTCAGGAGACAGTGACATTTTATTTGTATATTTATTATATCTAAATAAACTGCACTTGCACAGAGCGCTTCATACCTAATATGTGTGTTTGTTTACTTTTTTTATGTTTGCTTGTGTGAAACGAATTAGAACATAAAGGTATATATTCAGTATTCATTCAGAATATATCGAGTCCCAGATCTGAGGTAACAATCCCCAGAGTGTTCTTAACACTTTAGTAGTTTTGCTATCCCTTGAAAAAGAAAGTCTAGTTAGAACATGCTAAAAACTGGGGTAATGAAATTGAATAGAAAATGACTTGGAATTTTAATTTTTTTTATTTTTCATTTTTTTTTTACAAAAATTGTGTTTTTATATGAAAAAAAACAGAGAGAAATGAACAGAATTGCTAACTTTTTTCAATCTGTAATATTTGAGATATAAGCACAATATTAACATTCTTATTATTCTTCTTTTATTGTGAAAAACACACAATGTCTGATGAGATGACCTTTGTGATTTTTTGTTTTACTTTGAACATTGAATGTTGGATAAATTTGATTCATGTATTTAGTATACATCTTGTGTGCAGACCTAATGTCATACATGTATATGAGATTTTGATAAAATTCTGTCGGAGGACATGTATCTAAAAGTACATGTATCTACATGTCGAAAGCTTGTTTTGTCTGTAGTTAATTAAATTGAAAACAAATTAGTTGTGATGTAATCATCAGGATTGGCTACTGGCGTTTAGTTTTTCTATTGGGAATTACATTTATACACGACTGTGTGAAACATATGACTATGAAACAAACATAGACTAAAATCATGTCACATTTCTACTGAGTCATCCCTGAAAAAAAAAAAACACATCTACATGCAGTATATAAAAATGTTAATGACCGTTGTGTGCTTAAACTTGTACGATTTTCAAATTGTATATATACAACTAAATATCATTCTTTTAATTCAACTTGTTGTATGTACAGTTGAATAACATTTAAATCAACTTGTTACATATGTATTTACAACTAGATGACATCATTTTAATTAACCTGTTGTATGTACAACTAGATAACACCATTTTAATTAACCTGTTGTATGTACAACTAGATAACACCATTTTAATTAACCTGTTGTATGTACAACTAGATAACACCATTTTAATCAACCTGTATGTACAACTAGATAACACCATTTTAATTAACCTGTTGTATGTACAACTAGATAACACCATTTTAATTAACCTGTTGTATGTACAACTAGATAACACCATTTTAATTAACCTGTTGTATGTACAACTAGATAACACCATTTTAATTAACCTGTTGTATGTACAACTAGATGACACCATTTAAATTAACCGTTTGTATGTACATGTACAACTAGATAACACCATTTTTATTAACCTGTTGTATGTACAACTAGATAAATGCCATTTTAATCAACCTGTATGTACATGTACAACTAGATAACACCATTTTTATTAACCTGTTGTATGTACAACTAGATAAATGCCATTTTAATCAATCTGTATTTACAACTAGATAACATCATTTTAATTAACCTGTTGTATGTACAACTAGATAACACCATTTTAATTAACCTGTTGTATGTACAACTAGATAACACCATTTTAATTAACCTGTTGTATGTACAACTAGATAACACCATTTTAATCAACCTGTATGTACAACTAGATAACACCATTTTAATTAACCTGTTGTATGTACAACTAGATAACACCATTTTAATTAACCTGTTGTATGTACAACTAGATAACACCATTTTAATCAACGGATGTATGTACAACTAGATAAACATTATTTTAATTAACCTGTTGTATGTACAACTAGATAACACCATTTTAATTAACCTGTTGTATGTACAACTAGATAACACCATTTTAATCAACGGGTGTATGTACAACTAGATAAACATTATTTTAATCAACAAATGTACAACTAAATAAATAAATATGATTTTGATCAACTTGTTGAATGTACAACTAGATAAATGCCATTTTAATAAACCTGTTGTATGAACAACTAGTTAACATCATTTTAATCAACTTGTTTCATGTACAACTACCTAAATTAAAACCATTTTAATCAACCTGTTGAATGTACAACTAGATAACACCATTTTAATCAACCTGTTGCAACTAGATAACCATATTAATCAACTATTTATGGATACACCTAAATGACATCAACTATTATTTGGATACATGTAAAACTCAATAACATCATTTTGCTGATGCTAATTATAATTCTTAAAAAAATATTTAAGTTTTTGCCCCCATTTGACTTTCCCATATCAACCACTTTTCTTTCGTAGCATGTCAGCAGATTTCTGCAATACTAGATTCTAGTAGAGGGCTACAATCTGCAGCAAACAGCATCTACATGTATGACATCTAGCCCTGAAGGTCTCAACATACGCTAGCCCTGAAGGTCTCAACATACACTAGCCCTGAAGGTCTCAACATACACTAGCCCTGAAGGTCTCAACATAAACTAGCCCTGAAGGTCTCAACATACACTAGCCCTGAAGGTCTCAACATACACTAGCTCTGAAGGTCTCAACATACACTAGCCCTGAAGGTCAACATACACTATATGCTCAACATACACTAGCCCTGAAGGTCTCAACATACACTAGCCCTGAAGGTCTCAACATACACTAGCCCTGAAGGTCTCAACATACACTAGCTCTGAAGGTCTCAACATATGCTAACCCTGAAGGTCTCAACATATGCTAACCCTGAAGGTCTCAACATACACTAGCCCTGAAGGTCTCAACATATGCTAACCCTGAAGGTCTCAACATACACTAGCCCTGAAGGTCTCAACATACACTAGCCCTGAAGGTCTCAACATAAACTAGCCCTGAAGGTCTCAACATAAACTAGCCCTGAAAGTCTCAACATACACTAGCCCTGAAAGTCTCAACATACACTAGCCCTGAAGGTCTCAACATACACTAACCCTGAAGGTCTCAACATACACTAACCCTGAAGGTCTCAACATACACTAGCTCTGAAGGTCTCAACATACACTAACCCTGAAGGTCTCAACATACACTAACCCTGAAGGTCTCAACATACACTAACCCTGAAGGTCTCAACATACACTAACCCTGAAGGTCTCAACATACACTAACCCTGAAGGTCTCAACATATGCTAACCCTGAAGGTCTCAACATTTGCAATATGTTTATACATTACATATATTATTTATACATGCAAAGCTATTATTGAATTCATTGAGTTCAATGTCATCATCTATGAATGGTGTTATGACTGTGAATTAATTGGGAAAACATGTTGTATGTAAATTATCACAACTACATTTGATATATTGTCATCTAAGTGCATCATCCATTATTGAACTTTATTGGACAGCCAACATTTCCGCTAATATTTAAGTATGATATACTGGAACCCTATATCCAATCTCGCTAGACGGCACCATCAAACAGACATAAAGGCCGTGACAATTTGCTTACAAATTACGTTTCTACTTGGTATTAAAATATGTATCCGAGTTATTGCCTTTTTTTCGCAGCTTATTGAGTGTCGCAAATGTGTTGTACGATATACGTAACAGATACAAATTAATTTCAGGATATTAAATTATGAAGCATCTGACACAGACATAACCATAAAGTATGTATAATGGCACAGGAGACAAAAGAACGGGGAATTTTATATTCAGATAGATAAATAAATTGTTGATTAATTTTTAAGCTGCAATATTTCAGTATTTAATTTTGTCACTGTGGAATGAATTACTATAATGAACTTAATAATTAGCTGTGAGTAATCATTTTGTGACATACATGTACATGTATTTTACAGTTCCCAATTGTGTGTTCTACAGGAGACGCTGACAGTCAGGCTAGTGGCAGTACTTACATTTGCTATCACTCACAGGAAAAATGTAGCATAAGTCAGAAAAACCCAGATACAAAGAAACAAAAATATCCAATTTAAATATATCGTCAGTTTGAGGAATTAATACCTCCTTTAATCGGCAAACATGATTAGGTGTTTATCTTTTATTAGTCCCCTACCGGCATCGCCGAAGGGGACTATAGGTTTGCACTCCGTCCGTCTGTCCGTCTGTCTGTCCGTCAGTCACACACACATTTTCCGGACTTTTTTTCTTAACGCTTGTAGATATTCATCCAATTTTTGGTGTGTGGGTCTACCACCATGAGTTACAGATCAAGTTCGAGTATTGTTACGGTCCACTGATTTTTGACAGAATTACGGCCCCTTGGAATTCGAAAATTTCCTTAAAATAGCAGTTTTCCGGACTTTTTTTCTAAACGCTTGTAGATATTCATCCAATTTTTGGTGTGTGGGGTCTACCACCATGAGTTACAGATCAAGTTCGAGTATCGTTACGGTCCACTGATTTTTGACAGAATTACGGCCCTTGGAATTTGAAAATTTCTTTAAAATAGCAGTTTTCCGGACTTTTTTTTCTAAACGCTTGTAGATATTCATCCAATTTGTGGTGTGTGGGTCTACCACCATGAGTTACAGATCAAGTTCGAGTATTGTTACGGTCCACTGATTTTTGACAGAAATATTTGAAATTCTGCTTAAGTTAGTGGATTCTTTAAGGGGGTTATATATTGTTTATTTTATATAAAACAACGAAGAAAATAACATATAAGCGATGAATATTTATGTCCCATGATTGTAGAATTACCGTAATGCCTGTGATTTACTGAAATGCCCATTGAAATTACAGAAATGCGCTTCATAAATACCGAAATGCCCCATGTATGAATGAATTACAGTATTGACATATTTCAATGAATTTGGAACATATATATCATATACATGTATATGGAATGCCGTTGGGGAATTTATTCCCTATTTTATAATAAAATTATCTGAATAATATTTTGTGTAGAGGTTACCCCGGTAGGGGACTGTTAATTCCTTGAATTTGCCTTGTTCTGTAAAAATTAGTGGTAAAAACGTCAGAGAGACCTGTTAAGCGTCATCGGAATTGGCTCACTATAGTTGAGAAAATGACATCGTTACCTACATAAAAAAAAAACCTACTCAAGCGTAATTGTTTCATTATCAGAGTAAATTCAATATGCTGACAAATTTTCCAAAGAACGAATGTTGTTGTTATTAAGAAGGTGCATTCTGTAATAATTGATTTAAAAACAACAAAGAAAAAGGGTTTGGTATGAATTGACAGAAGAATTTAAAGGCTTTTATGCTTTTTTGTTACATAATGGCCATTTTCTATATTGTTAATCAAGATTTTAATTAACGGAGTTGTGAAAATGAGTACTCTGCTCACAGGGAGAACACAAATGATGGACTTAATTATAAAATGTTGGGAGTGGTTTATTCTGCAGACTTACTTAATTATCGGATGACTGGCTCAATTACGTAATTCACTGTTATACAAGTTTCGGGGTCAGGGTAAATAGAAAAAAAATGTCATGTATTCAGTGAATGTTACGAAATGAATCATGAAGTGAATCACAGAACATGTGTTTTCCCACCTCGGACTACTAGAATATATACCCCTTCCTTGAGGTTATGACAAAGGAATCTCAATCTGAGGGTAAGTTTCTTGAATGAGATTCCATTGTCATACTCTTAAGGTAGGGGTTGATTATTTTTCTCCCATGTTTTAAACTGCATACATCTTACTGTCTTTAGCCTTACATGGTATAAAATGTATAGTGACGTCATGGCGTGTGTAGGTTGTCAATACCCTCTGGGTTGACAAGGAAATCATTCCCCGTAAAAATGAAGGAAAAATCTGTGAACAATGGGAGAAAAGCATATCTACCATATTGCCAGAACAGAATTTCTGTGTGCACACCCTAGAGTGTAGACAAGCTACATGTGCTATGATGTCACAATATAATTTTATGACATGACTTTTATATGTGATAAGAATACACAGAGTTACCAACTTTGAAAACTTTTCATGTTGGAGATTTTTCAATCTCATCGGGGAGACTCAAAATTTTAGTGAGAATTAATAGGAAAATCAAAATTTTTCATTGGGGAGATGTGCATTTCTCTTGAAGAAATTATCAGATTTTACGTAGAAAATAAGGAGTCTCCCTATTTATGGGGGAGACATGGCAAGTGTCATATTTTATTAACATGCATAGGTATGTGTTTGAAGCAAGGGAGAAAAATAATCTGCAAACATGGGTGTGCTAAGTGCAAAGGGAATTGATCTCAATCCTTTAGGTAAAAATCGGAAAGGCCAATCCTTGGGAGACCATCTGAGTTGACAAACTGATTCTTACAGCACGGATGGAGATTTTCTTATCCTCTCCATTCACCCATGAAAGATTCTATTAGATGTTTGTCCTTTCCGCCTTTGGTTTTTTTGGTTTGTGTCTCTTGTGGTAGTTTTGGATGTGCTGATCCCGTTGTATGTAATATTACATGGTTCAGGGATGTACTGAACTCGTCTGTGTGGTACTAGTGACAGATAACTGCTTCATTTAATTATTTTATAAAGACAACGCGGGCGGGGGGCGGGGGGGGGTGGGGGGGAGTACCGATATAGTCCCCGGTCGTGCGGGTGGGGGGGGGAGGTCGACCTGATCCCTGGGGTTGTGGGGGAGTGAGGGGGTGTGAGGGCTCAGTTGGAGCGGTTTCCTGCGGCGACGTGGGGGGTGCAGGGGGTGTGGAGGGGATCGGGTCCCGGAGGTAGGTCGCGGGGCGGTTTGGGGGTTGGCAGGTCTTTGGGGGGGAGGGTAGGGAGAGGTGTGCGGAACAGGCCGGGGGGGGGTTGAGGGCTGTTACATGTATATACATGAACACTGTTGATTAATATACATATAGCAGCCTTTAATTGTGACAGATAACTGCTTCATTTATTTTATAAAGACAACTACCGATATAGTCCTCTGTTGTATTTTTGGATGGAAATTTCTCTTTCAATTTTCAATTTTCTTTTAGGGCCCTTCAGTCATAATACCGTTTTAATAACGTTCTGAATTTTGAGTGAATGGATTCCTCTGAAAACCAAATTATTTTAAAAATATAAATAGGCCTATGCATGTCATATTATTACATAAACAATGTTGCTGATCATTTTAACAGGATGTGTACATGTGGTTGAAAGTGTTTGGAATTTAACCAGGAACTATTCACGCTGTTTTTCAACTATTTTTTTTAATCTGTGTAACATTTGTCGTTCTAACAGAATTCTATTAGATTTATTTTATTTTTAGAATAATTTTGTATTATGATGGAAAAATTAGTCATAACCCGATATTTTATTCTGAAAATAAAATAACAAAATGTCGTTTGGAGTACAGATAGAGTTGTAAAGATTATCTGCATAAATGTTATTTATAGTTCAACATTTACTTCTTAATATGATCATCTGAGGAATAATCGGCAAGAGCTGCTCCATAATGAAACCATTATACCACAAGCACAACAGTTATAAAGAGGAATTTAAGAGATATCTGTACAGAAAAGGAGTTATACAATATGACCCTTTTATATTGTGCTTTTAGTCTCTAGTGCTTTCAAGTGCTAACAATATTTAACAGACAAAGAATGCGTGAATTTTATTTCCTTGCTTCCTTTGTACTAGAGAATCTGTCCATCACAAGTGCTCCATCTGATTCACATAAATTCTCATTTTTCCTGAGTAGCTGAGAAGGAACTTCAGCAGATATTGAAATCCCAGCATTCAGTGCAAAATC
The DNA here is from genome assembly GCA_030159075.1 of Atrina japonica. Taxonomy (NCBI): domain Eukaryota; kingdom Metazoa; phylum Mollusca; class Bivalvia; order Pterioida; family Pinnidae; genus Atrina; species Atrina japonica. The sequence continues at coordinate 855,224 of BROG01000219.1, read as the reverse complement.
CCAGCATGCAGTGTGAGCACATTTGTTCAAGATCATGAGCATCATTTACATGAGTTGTTATAATTTGTTTTGAAATCAACAACAAACATGTACAGATGTAGGATAAGATTTGCATACCATTTTCTTGTATCCTGGAATCCTGATTTTCCTTTTTTAACCAGTACATATATTTATTGGTAATATATTTTAAAAATGTTTTATCAATTCAATGAATCTATTTTCATTATTATTAATGATGTTGATAAGGTTTATTTGAATTTTGCATTTTAATTTACTATATATAGATCATGACTCACATTTTTACACCACTAACTGAATTATTAATATGGTATTAAAGCGCCTACAGATCTACATATGTACATTAATTGTATGTATGCATACCACAGTATTACAAACATGTTGTGATACATGTAAAGAACTGAAACACTAAGTACAGTGTTAACATTCTACTGTGTCATGTTGAGACGTGTAATTCCACTACTATGTTACTGTGTCATGTTGAGATACTTGTGAAGTACTGAAACACTAAGTATAATGTTAACATTTTACTGTGTCATGTTGAGACGTGAGACGTGTAAAGAGCTGAACCACTAACTATAGTGTTAACATTCTACTGTGTCATGTTGAGATACTTGAGATACTGCAACACTGTAAAGTTACATTTTTACTGAAAGACGTGTAAAGAGCTGAACTAACTATAGTGTTAACATTCTACTGTGTCATGTTGAGATACTTGTGAAGTACTGAAACACTAAGTATAATGTTAACATTCTACTGTGTCATGTTGAGACGTGTAAAGTACTGAAACACTAACTATAATGTTAACATTCTACTGTGTCATGTTCAGACTTGTGACATGAAACACTAAGTAGAGCTGAAATTCTACTGTCATGTCAACATTATACTGAAACATGTATAATGTTAACATACTTGTCATGTGAAGTAATGAGCTGAAACACTAAGCCGTGTTGACATTTTACTGTGTCATGTTGAGACATGTAAAGAACTGAAACACTAACTATAATGTTCACATTCTACTGTGTCATGTCATGTTCAGAATACTTGTGTACTGAAACACTAAGTACATGTAAAGAACATGAATACAAGTACTGAAACTAAAATAATGTTAACATTTTACTGTGTCATGTTGAGACGTGTACTATGTAAATTCTACTGTACTGTTGAATACACTGAAACACTAACTATAGTGTTAACATTCTACTGTGTCATGTTGAGACATGTAAAGAACTGAAACACTAACTATAATGTTAACATTCTACTGTGTCATGTTCAGCCATACTTGTGAGAAACATGTAAAGAGCTGAAACTTGTGAAGTACTAAACTATAAATGTTAACATTTTACTGTGTCATGTTGAGACGTGTAAAGAGCTGAACCACTAACTATAGTGTTAACATTCTACTGTGTCATGTTCTACTTGTGTCTGAAAACACTAAGTTGTGTTAACATGATACTGTGTCAAGACGTGTAAACACTGAACTATAACTATAATGTTAACATTCTACTGTGTCATGTTGAAACACCACAATGTGAACATACTGTGTCATGAAGTACTTGAAAGTACAGAAGTACAGTGTTAACATTCTACTGTGTCATGTTGAGACATGTAAAGAGCTGAAACACTAACTATAATGTTAACATTCTACTGTGTCATGTTGAGATACTTGTACATGTATATAATGAGCTGAAACAGAACTGAAACCACAATGTTCACATTCTACTGTGTCATGTTGAGACATGTAAAGAACTGAAACACCACAATGTGAACATTATACTGTGTCATGTAGAGATACTTGTGAAGTACAGAAACACTAAGCCGTGTTGACATTCTACTGTGTCATGTTGAGACATGTAAAGAACTGAAACACTAACCATAATGTTAACATTATACTGTGTCATGTAGAGATACTTGTGAAGTACATAAGCTGTATTCTAATGTTGAGACTGAAACAACTGAAACTAACTATAATGTTCACATTCTACTGTGTCATGTTGAGACATGTAAAGAACTGAAACACTAACTAAAATGTTAACATTCTACTGTGTCATGTTGAGACATGTAAAGAACTGAAACACTAACTATAATGTTAACATTCTACTGTGTCATGTTGAGATACTTGTAAAGTACTGAAACACTAACTATAATGTTAACATTCTACTGTGTCATGTTGAGACATGTGAAACACTAACTATAATGAACATTCTACTGTCTCAAACATGTAAAGAGCTAAACTATATATGTTAACATTCTAAGCTGTGTTCTACTGTCATGAGACATGTAAAGAGCTGAAACACTAACTATAATGTTAACATTCTACTGTGTCATGTTGAGACATGTAAAGATAACATTCTAACTGAAACACTAAAACACTAACTAGTGTTTAACATTCTACTGTGTCATGTTGAGTATGAAACACCACAATTGTGTAAAGATACTGAAGTACACACTAAGCTAATTCTACTGTGTCATGTTGAACATGTAAAAGAACACTAACTATAATGTGAACTACTGTGTCATGTTGAGATACTTGTAAAGTACTGAAACACTAACTATAGTGTTAACATTCTACTGTGTCATGTTGAACATTCTAAACACTGTGTGTCATGTTGAGAAAGAACTGAAACTTGTATAAGATACTGAAAAACACTAACTATAATGTTAACATTCTACTGTGTCATGTTGAGATACTTGTAAAGTACTGAAACACTAACTATAATGTTAACATTCTACTGTGTCATGTTGAGACATGTAAAGAACTGAAACACTAACTATAATGTTAACATTCTACTGTGTCATGTTGAGATACTTGTAAAGTACTGAAACACTAACTATAATGTTAACATTCTACTGTGTCATGTTGAGACATGTAAACCACAATGTGAACTGAATACACTACTAAACACTAACTGTTAACATTCTACTGTGTCATGTTGAGACATGTAAAGAAAACACCACAATGTGAACACTAACTGTAGTAGAGATACATTACAGAAACACTGTGTCATTCTTGAGAATGTTGAGACATGTAAAGAACTGAAACACTAACTATAATGTTAACATTCTACTGTGTCATGTTGAGACATGTAAAGAACTGAAACACCACAATGTGAACATTATACTGTGTCATGTTGAGACACTTGTTAAGTACTGAAACACACTAACGACATTGTTACTTAGATTTACACCTATCCAAGGTACAATATAGACAAACGCTGTATGTTTATATGTTTCTTGCGAGTCCTACATTTGTATGTAGGTCTGATGTACGCTGCGTAGGTACATAGGTGATGACACTGGACTAATAACACAGTTTATTCATTGTCCGACTCGATTACACACACTCTGTACCAAGATTTTACACTATGATTAAGTTAATCATCAAAATTCTGTTTTTCTATTTTTTCCTTCCATGTGCATTCCCATACGTTATTGTTATACGAGAGGTGATAAATTGAATTAGTGATTCTGCTTCCGTGACTTGTACACACACCTTCGTTAGAAGTTACTTTAAGGTATTGTCAGCTTTGAAAACCAAGTACATGCATTTTTCATGGTCGTCTGTGCTTTGGTCTTATACATGTATGTATTTTTTATTTCCTGATTTTCTCCGGGAAGAAATTAGCATACATTCATGTACCTACAAATGTACATTTATTTCTTCTTAGTCAAGATGAGGTGTTAGTAAAACAAAACCTTTTACATTCAGGACTAATGATTCACATGAAACGCAAGGCTCACAATCAATGTTCAAAATCATATGTGTATGAAATACCAGATTTTTTGGGGAAAAAAGTTTCTGTTAGTTTTGTTTGCATTAGCTTAAAATCTTGCCTAGACGCTTAAATCTAATATTACGGGTACATGTGCCACATTAACACTATCTTGTGATGGTATTAATATCTACGTGTTATATTTATTCTGTAATTAAATTTCATTGATTTTCATCGTTAGCCACATGTTGATGGTATCACTTGATGTATGGCTTTTCTTGTATTAACTTCAGTAGCTACAAGGTCTATGTGACAATACATGTATGGCCATATCATTGGTATAATCCCTGTAGAATTCACTCCTACAATTACTTCATTCTCTAGTTATCTTTAGTTGCTGTTTATGTTTAATTACCATTTGATAATTATTTGATATATATGCTTTCCTATTAAATTTTGCTGTAGGTTTTTTCTGTTAAACAATTTTTACATATATTTTTGAAATTGTGGTAGAAAGCTTTCATAATCCATGATTGATACTTGTACAAATGTAGCCTCTAAAAACAAAACAAACAGACTTTTTAATTATAATGCTTAGATTTGAAGTAATTGTATCCAGACTTGTGGTCTTATGTATAGAGTCCTTCATGGTTGAGGTATTGGATCATAGTGCTTTAAATCATGTTACATGTACTTCTGACCAACAGTCAGCAAGGTGGAACCAAGCCTAAGTTCTGGATCAGTCAGTGAGTTTGAACCAGGCTGAAGTTTTGGATCAGTCAGTGAGTTTGAACCAGGCTGATGTTTTGTATCAGTCAGTGTCCAGGCCTAAGTTTTCAGGAACCAGGTCAGTGATCAGTCAGTGAGAACCAGTTTTGTCTTAAGGCTTTTGGATCAGTCAGTGAATTGAACCAGGCTGAAGATTTGGATCTGTCAGTGAATTTGAACCAGACTGAAGTTTTGGATCTGTCATTTTGGATGTTTTTTGTATCAGTGAATTTGGAATTTTGGATCAGGCTGCAGTTATGGATCAGTCAGTGAATTGAACCAGGCTGAAGAAGATTTGGAATTGGAATTAGTGCAGTGATCAGTGAATTGAACCAGGCTGAAGATTTGGATCTGTCAGTGAATTTGAACCAGGCTGATGTTTTGGATCAGTCATTGAGTTTGAACCAGGCTGATGTTTTTTTCATATGTTGCTCTAAACCATGTTACTTCTAACCAACAGTCTGGAGAACCAGGATGAAGTTATGAATCAGTCTGAGTTTGAACCAGTCTGAGTTATGAAACCAGTTACTAAATCACTTTTGGATTATTTGGTGCTACTTTAAACAACAATGTTACTTATGGACACTGCTCTACAATGCCAGTCTCTACTGAGTTTTGAACCTGGCTGAGGTTTCATAGCACTGTGCCTTTGGATTATTTGAACCTGGCTACTTTAAACACATGCTCTAAACAAATAGCTGTGTCTCTACTCATTTTAGTTTGAACCTGGCTGAGGTTTTGGAGCACCATGCTCTAAGCCTTAATGCCAGTGATCTCTAGTCAGTTGAGTTTGAACCTGGCTGAGGTTTCATAGCACCATGCTCTAAACCTTAGTGCCTGTGTCTCTAGTCAGTTGAGTTTGAACCTGGCTGAGGTTTCATAGCACCATTCTCTATGCCTTAATGCCAGTGAATGAACTCTAGTCAGTTGAGTTTGAACCTGGCCTCTTTGAACACTGTTAATGTGGGAAAATTTACAATTTGATTTGTGATGATTGATCACCTTTGTCAGATTTCTCAGTAATCAGGTTTTAATTTTCATCATCAACTTCTAGACACCAGCCTAATATATTTGCATGATGATATTTATATAGTGTTTTGAAATTTATCTCAAGACCTGATATGTGCATGTTGGTTTATAGGTTGCGAGTGCAGACAGTAATAGTCAATAAAATCGTAACTTAATTAAAAACCGTGAGACTGTTACAAAAAAAAAAAATGTCGGCACAACGGTCACATAATCAATTAATTGGTAATGTAACTGTGAATGTCAGGTATTTTAGTGAAAGAAAAATATTGATATTGCAGGAATATTTAAACTTGAATTCTTGCCTTTAGCATCTTTTAATGCGGTGAAGTGTTATTGGGAACTACAAATTCAATAAGTTACATGCAGGTATCGTATTTTATACAGAGGACGATATAAAAAAAGGAAGTATTGAATAACACTATCCAACATTACAAACCAGAATCTGGGTACAACAGTAGACTATGGCTCAAGACACGGGCAGGATTGACCTTGTTACATGTACCCAGTCATATATGGCTGAGAGAAAATTACGTCTGTTTAAATTTTTGAAAACTTGAAGGCATTTTGTTTAGTAATTCAATGAAAAAGTAAGCTGTATGATTTATTATTTCTTCTTGATTTTTTCTGCCCGAGTAATGACTTTTGATTTGAAGTTAAAAGTTTGGCCAAACCTTGCTTTAATATTTTCATTTTCCCCGAAAGTGTAGTTACTAACTATTAAAAAGAAATAATTACACTGCAGATAAATAAAGACAAATATTTGTTTGTTTACTTCCTTGTTTTAGGTCTTGTAAATACATGTAATTTTTGGAAATACATAGAGATGCCATCGTCTTTAAAAGTGTTATACATCTAGACCAATTGTGAACTACTAGTATTTTAGTTTTGACTTGAGTATGACTCATATTTGCTTTAAGCCACACTCACCAATTCTCCAGTTAATTAGTAATGATAAGTTTTAAATGGTGGATGAAATAACACAGTTAAAATGTACCCAGGAAGAGACCACCGACCTCCCGCAAGTAAACTGGCAAACTTTCTCACAAAAATCAGCTTAGGTTCCAGCGGGTCTCAACCTGCGCTGACCAGAAGTGAGAGACTTTATGGTTTAAAGTACGATGCTCAAATTAAACCATTTGGCCAGGGAGGTAATGAAATAGATGTTTGATAATCTATAGCAATCTATCATAATAAACAATAAGTTATGATAATCAACTTCAGCTTTAAAGGGGCGTAAGCAGTGTTTACTACAAAAATTATTTCAAGTTCTACTTTTACTACTTGTACTTGATGTACAATAACAAATGAGAGCTATACACGGGCATAAAAAATCTTATATTGTTGCATATTTTGTATATTAAGGTCTGGTCCAGTGTGGTATTCATATACAAATATATGTAGTAAGGTTGAGTTAATCAATTGCAATTGAAAAAACAATTGCCAAACCTTGTTTCCCAAGCAATTTTCGCCTAATATATATGAATTTAAGATTTGTTATGCCTGTGTATATCTCTTTTTTGTTATTGTATATCAATCTAAGTAGTAAAAAAGGGAAAGGGGATTTTTTGGGGAAAAAAAGCAAAACAAAACACAGCTAACGTCCCCTTAAGTTGTTACTTTCGTCTTGTGTCTCTTGTCCACTTCAGTTTGTGTGTGTTTATTTGGTTCACAAAGTTGTTGTTTGGGTATAAAGTAAACTTCTTCAAAACATTGTGGTTGCTCAGTTGGCAAGAAGACCCACCTAGCAATTTATTTTTGTTTTTTTGTTTTGTTTTTTTTCAAATTTTATTTATTTTACAACAATTGACAAACAAGTTATGTCAACTTACAATTGTATATCAATGTCTCTCATTGGCTGTGAATTTAGCATACAGGGGTCCTTGCTGTGGTAGGAAATCAGAGTACCCAGAGAAAAGCCATGTGTCCGACTTGGAAAGTGCGAGGTCCCTATCTATTGCGCAGGTCAAAATTTGTGGAACTTGACCTAGAGCTGGTGATGTTTTTATAAACATGTGTAATTTGGAAATTCCTGGCTCAATACGTATCATCTGTAAAATAAACATAATCATAATTGCAGTATCGGTCATTCTTTAAAATTATCATCAGTAAAATACATTTTTCTGTCTGAGTTATAAAATGATGACATTAATCACCTCTCAGTTATGATGTATGGTATAATTATAAGCAATAAAAAAATCAATCATTTTTTGGAATACCTACATGTACAACAAGTTTACATTATTTTTTATTTTTTAGATCAATAATGCTTTAGATTTCATAATTATACATTATACATGTACAATACCTCTAATGAGATGGCCATATGGCATACAGTAAATTCTGGCATATATGAAAAAATATATATATGAAATACAGTAAATTCTGGAATTTATAAAAAACAAATTCTGACTGTTGCTCGAAATTAAATGATGTATTGTCTCTAGTTGGAAATACAAAATTATCTAAATTAGAGAACAATTCCTAAGAATTGTCTTTCATTTGCTGAAAAACATGGAATATACATGCAATGGCTCATGGAAAAAAATTCAATGTGCAGCATGAAATTGAATTTTTGTCCATGAGCCATTGCATATACTTTCCATGTTTTTCAAAAAGTGAAAAACAGTCCTTATATTTATATGTACATATATTGCCCTTTTTCTGTGAATCTGTAGTCACCTGGATATAAATATTCATTCTCTATAATTGACTTTGGGAGGGGGGGGGGCTATTTGTGAATATAAAATGCAACAGGTCTGTATATTTGCAATGAAGTAAATAACAGTCGGTATGTAAATATTAAAAATTATTGTCTTAACATGAATTTTTTATGTACTCATACATGTATGTGATGCAAGAATCACACTAAGGTCAGAAGGTATATCTGAACTAGAAGATCCCTTTATTTATAAACAGATGTTTATTGAGGCTGTGTGTCATAAAGTCATAAATCAGTGGAAAAATGTATTGCCAACCCCCCCCCCCCCCCCCCCCCCCCCCCCACACACACACACAACACATTATTCACTTCCTGCACCACTGCAAAACAGCAGCATTTTGACCTTATTCACCTGAATACTTATTTGAAGATCACCAATCAGTCACAATAATTAAACACCTTATAAATCATAACAAATAAATGCTTTGACAAATATATCTGTATTGTAGTAGACTGGTATACAAGATCCTGTCATAGAACTGTTTCAGTACACAAAGGTGATAATGGATTCTGTGAAGTACTGCATTAAAAGCTGCTCTGTTATAAGTATGTTAATTATTAATGAGCCGATCTTGTCATTTGAAGGTCATTTTGGTGTTGGTAAGCTTGGACACTTGGTGTGTGAATGTCTTCAGTCCTGCGTTTACATGTAAAGGAAAGACAGTTTTCTGAATTCTCTCACAAATCAATCTGTGTGAATTTGTGATTAATAGAATTTAGTCATAACAGAATTTAACATTTTCTTGTTGTTTTTTATGCAATTTTGTACTTTTTTTTCATTCATCTTAAAAATAAAAATCTTTATTGACATGAGACCACTTCTCACCAAATACATGTACTAAATTCTCACTTGGGGCTACAACGTATGGCTACTTGAAAAATCTTGGTTTTGTGACTTTTGTATACAGGTAAGTTGGATAAATGTTTTTTTTTTTTCATCAGATGACATTGTATATTGAAATGATTATGATAGTTGTGTAGTGCTTGCAAGGTTTATTGTTTGTTGTTATATACCCCACCAATACTTCAATATAAAGATTTCACCATCTGTAGGTAAAGTACCACAAAGTTTTACCTGTATTTTGAGTTGTGGGGTGAGGGACAGAGACAGAACCAGAGAGACTTTGACGGAGAGAGAGAGATATTGACAGAGAGAGAGAGAGAGAGATTGACACGGAGGGAGAGAGATTGATACAGAGAGACTAACAAAGAGAGACAAAGAGTGATAGAAAAGTCAGAGAAAGATTGAGGAGGGAGAAATTGATACATACCAAATCAATGAGTGAGATTAACAAAGAGAGAGTGAGAAAAGCAAGACAAGTTTTATATATATATATATATATATATATATATATATATATATAGTATATATATATATATATATATATATATATATACATGTGTATATATATATATATACATGTGTGTATATATATATATATACATGTGTATATATATATATATATATAGAGAGAGAGAGAGAGAGAGAGAGAGATTTCACATTGCTAAGTTGCATTTTTTGCACACATCATGTCTATATGGATAATAACATGGTGGCTTTTGGTTTCTCTTTTAAGTAACTTATAATTAAAGCTGTTAAATCTGAGATTGTGTGTGTGTGTGTGTGTTTTTCAGTTTAATTGTTTCTATCTTAGGCGGTTTGCCTGGAGGATTGCAATCGTCATTTTCAAAGAGCATGAAAACTGTCAAATGCATTTTTGTAGTTTAAGTGGAATTAAAGCAACAAGAACATGGCTGATTGCCTGCACTTCATGGCTTACTGGATTGTAATTAGAGAACAAGTTGGTTGTTTCTGTTGTAATATTGTTTAAATTCATTTTGCTAAAAATCAGAATAATTTGACATTACTGGAAAAACCCAAATCGCCATAACTGGAACAAACTGTATTATAACCCAACAATGTAAGAATTAACTTCATTCCTGTTCTGGTTGATTGGAATCAATTTGATGTTGAAATAAAAGCATGTGGGAAGTTGTAAATACTTCGAAAAAGGAGGATGGCTAAATTACTGTAATAAATGGATTTTGATGGTGTTGAACTTTGTAAAAAAAACCTGACAATAGATAAAATTGTCAAATAACTGTTACTATAAGTAATTGATTTTCTGTTATATATTTATATATATATATATATATATATATATATATATATATATATATATAAATGTATATATATTGTAAAATCATTTAATTAATTTAGTTGATTTAAAATCGAACACTTCATATGAGTAAATCTGAAAGGTACCTAAAGTTGAACCAATGTACATTGTAATATGACGCCATAATGTTTTGAGCGATAGGAATAGTCATGCAAATACGGATGAATTTTGTTTACCGTGACGAGAATTTTGAAATTACATGATGTCAATCATGTAATTTTCGCAAATAAACAATCAGAATGTGTGTAACATAATCAAGTGCATTAGAATAAAGCATATAACTTGCATTTTCTCTCAATTCTAAAAATTCGCCAATCAACACTCTCAAGGAGTGTAATTAATTCCTGATAATCCTTTAATTAGGTTTTGAAACTTGCTTGATACATGTATGTTAACATAGTTAAAGTGATATAAGCAATATAAGCTGTCACAATGATGATTTTTGTTCCCTGACATATAGTCGAGAATGTGATAAAATGCATGTTCAAATACATTATCAAACACGTGAAACGTAAAAGATCTTTTTTTCAAAGTTATTTGTTTTATTAGAATTTAAGTTTTCCTGTACCTTAAAAAATTCAGCTGTATTTCCGCATGCAATGACCTTTCAGATAAATTCTTTTGCCATATCAAATGTGCTTCGTAATTCGGTCAGGGGGGTTTCGTCCCTTATGTGCTCGTTCTATCAGCAATCTGGGCCTTTTACACAATGGGCATATGTTAAAGTCAGCCGAGTTTTATGTGTCTTATATTTACTTTTAAAATACAGGATTTGATTTTATTGGAAAGTGCATGTATTATGTAAAATATGTGCTTTTCAATGCTATTTTAAATACCTGAAGAATGAATGAATGATGAATATATGAATTTTTTCCAATCTTTAATGTGACCCTGTAACCTGACATTGTGTACCTCATGTTTTACAATCATGCCTCCATGTCTGATGGAGTTGGGCAGTTTATGATCACATGTGTAAAGAATGATAAAGCCGAGAATGCGATGGGACGATTTAAAAATGGGTCGAGATCAACTGATATACCCGACACGTGGAAAATTTCAGAAAGGAATGTTTTGAAATGAAGGAAAAGATCGACTTTGCCTGATTTAGGTATGAAAATGATGGTGTACGAAAATAAATGCAAAGGGTTATAAGAATAGAATATATATTAACTGCAAATAGCATATGCTTATTGAAAGTTAATGTGCAATACTTAAAGACAAACAATAAATGATATTACGGTTACGTTTGGCATTATTGTTGCAATTATACACATGCATTTGTTATGCTATATGAGATAAAATATTACATAAAATTGGCATGTAAATTTTTCCACCTACAACAGCTTATATATATATAGCATACATGTATCGGCAAGTACTGATGATATTGGGTTATTTTGTATATCATTTTACATTTCATTTCATGTGGTATCAAAAACAATGCTTCAAATTTCAGTTCTACTTACAAAATACCAACTAGAAATGTCAATGTTTGTGATATAATTTGAAAAGAAAGGCAAAGTGAATTTGACGTCCTTTGATATGTACATGCAACCCACGATGATTGCTTGGCGTTTGTATCACTAATGAGTAAAAATGTTTGTTAACAACAAATTATTCTTGGAAAATATTTAGAGCTTCAGATAAAAGCAACAAAGGTGTATTTTGAAACGCGTAACATCTGATAGAAATTTATAAAGATTAGGGCCATGGGATTAGCGAGTCATGAACCTGAATGCATGTATGAACTATTAGTTGCTATTCTATCAAATTAGCAATAGATTAATTTTTTACCTCATTTTGTTTATCATGAATGAAGAATTTGAATAATACATAACGCACATTCAGCCATTTGTTGATGGCCCCTTACAATTCTAGAATTCCCAGCCGTTTTTCATTTTGGAAATAAATAGATATTTTAATCATTGTCTCATTCACTTAACTTTGTGAGGCAGAGTAACCGTTTGATTATCATACGGATGATTCTACTCACTTTTCGGTTATGACAAGCTTCACAGGAAAAGTGTTTTATTCTGCACTGGATACCCATGGGTATGATGACAAGTGAGAACAACTACTATTAACAGTGTAATTTTGATGTATTATCTCAAATTTGAACTTGTTCAGGTCAAGAAAGGGTTCAATGAGACTCCATCCCACCAGGTTATATAGATTTTACTATATCTGTCATTGGGCTTGATATTTTGTATTCCCACCCACCACCCACCACTAATGCATTGCATGAACATAGCGACATGGTGGTTATATCAATAAGAAAAATCTTTATCAAACTTAAATGCTTAAAAAATTCTGGAGCTTCCTGAATGGCTGAGTGTGTAGATCATTGCGCTTTAAACCATGAAGTCTCTCACCTCTAGTCAGTGCTGTGTAGTTTAATCCCTGCTGGAACCTAAGCAGATTTTGGGAGAAAGTTTGCCGGTTTACTGGAGTTTTTGCCATGTAGCTGTGTATTGTGCAGACTTAATACTATGTAACTAATATACATATTGTCGTCTTTCACTTGATAAAGGCCATTTAGGGGCCGAAAATTAATTTGTGAATATTAAGTATTTTAGAATAATCATACTTCCCTTTGGAGGACATTGAATTTTATTGGATTTAACAGAATATGTTGTAAACATGAGGTTCTATCCTCCACCATTATAAATTGACCACCATATAACTGAATAATTGATGAATGTGGCAGCACAGAACACTAACTTGATAAATTCTATCTAGCCAGAGCTGTTGGTGATAAGAGTTTAATTTAATAATGAGACCTAATGTCTATAAAATAAAATCGTGACTTAATCATTCAATTCACTCAGATCCATTCGCACACTTTCCTCCGAATCAAGTCTTATAGATCTATACATGATTGATAATTGCGATTATATCATTAATTTTTGTCAGTGGAGAAATCCAACCAATGACTTGAGGTACATTAAACAAAACTTTTGAACAGTTTTTAAAAATGAAATTTTCTCATATTTAGATACAGTGAAACTTGTACATGTATATACCAACCTCCTTAGGGACACAAGATAACTGGTCTTTATAGGGAGGTGGTCTTTGTACACCAATGTTTCTATTGGGGAGAGCAAAAAATGGTGTTTGACCAGGTGGTCTTTATAAAAAGGTGGTTGCTAAAGCAGGTTTTACTGTAGAACGATTCACTTGTTGATATTTTTAACAACTCTTTAAAAATGTACAAACTACCCCAAAAATGAGGTAAAAACTATGAAATAACACTTGTTTTTTTAAGCTTTTCTTAATAAAAAATATTTAAAAATAAAAGTTAAGACATTTATTTATGTTTGATTTCTTTCGTTTAACTTCTTATTTAGGGGAAATATTTGAAATGAAAGAGAAAATGTGTACATTTTAATTTACCATAATCAGGCATGCATAATCTCCACTCTTTTCACCCTAAAATTTGTCTCAGGGATGGGGATGCGGAAAATACAGTGCAACAGGTTCTTCGGGCTTTTTATCCCGCGGGACTACTGTAGGAGATTCGACATTGGATGGTAAACCTGACAAAGTTTTTGGTAATTACAATGTCTGAGTAAATGAATTTCATCATTGCTTTCTGTATGTCTATTTTTCTGTGGCCCATTACGGTACACCATACTTTGTTGATGAAGAATTTGCAAAGTTGTTGCTTTGATTGTTTGGTATTATCTGTGAATTCTACATGAAAAACAAAGTCTTCACATTAGATTAAAAAGAATGGTATAGACATATTAACGACAGTATGTATTGCGGAGGTTTATAAACTTGTCAATTATTTATCCTGTATGCTGTTTGATGCATGTTAACTTTTATAATTAATGTTATTATTTGGCACAGGAACATATCTTTTGTGCATACATGTATGTTAAACTCTCAGTGATCTAGCGATATGGCATTTACTATGCAAGTGAGGTTTCGGGGTGCATGTGGGAGGATTCAGGGTTCATATGGGAATTTTCAAAGTCCATATGAGAGGTTTCAGAGTACATATGAGAGGTTTCAGGGTTCATATGAGAGGTTTCAAGGTCCATATGAGAGGTTTCAAGATCCATATCAGAGGTTTAAGGGTCCATATGCTTCAAGGTCCATATGAAAGGTTTCAGGATGAAATCTGGGTTAGATTTTAGGCTTTTGAACACAGGAAGTGGCTGTCCTCAGATTTGTACATTGTTTTTATTAACAAGCTGATTGTACCATCAAATAGGAATTACCTTGTCAACAAACGTTCTGTCATATTTGTTTGTATTGGTATGGGTCTTGGTAATTGCTATCTAAACCTTTTTAACCTTTAACATGTTAAGTAGGATACAAGCATTCCTATTTACATAATTGATGTAATTGACATAACTGATGTAACCGACATAATTGATGTAATTGACATAACTGATGTAACCGACATAATTGATGTAACCGACGTAATTGACGTTTACAAATATTACAGTGACAAGTATGCTAAATCACACAATGTTATGTTTAATTGAAAACATCTTTATGAGATATGCAGCATCTTCTTCCTCTTTTTTTACCTAAAGGTTAAAGGGCAGAAGGGTTAATTACTTGTAATCACTTGATCTACAGTATATTCAGTCCTATCTCTCTTATGCTCTCTGTCACTGTGTGTGTATGTGTGTGTGTGTGTGTTTGTGTGTGTGTGAATGTGTGTATACAAGTGCAAGCGCTGAAGTACATAAAACATTGTTAATAGTGATGGCTACAGAAATGATATAGCCTTTGAAATAGCCTTTGCCTTTGAAAATTGTTTTTATTGCTCTTTTCCCAAATCCATTGTCTCAAAGTGGAATTTGAAGTGAAAGTTAAAATCCCCTGTAACATTTGAGTTGAATCACCTCAAAATGAATGTTGACTTACCTAAAAGTGGTACTTTGTAGTTGAATTGCTTCAAACAGTCAAACTGGAAGGTGATTGACTTCAAAGTGGAAGTTGAATTGCCTCAAAGTGGAAGTTGAATAGCCGAAGATTGAAAGTTAAACCACCTCAAGGTAGAAATTAAATCACCTGAAAATGGTAAAAAGTTGTAAAATATGTAAGAGAAGATTTAGTGGGAATGTAGTGGTAAGTGCAACAAATTCTTGTCAGAGAAAGTTGCTCTATAGATTTTTCTTCACAATCACACCAAAAATGTTTTACGTCTATAAAGAAAAACATTGTATCCACGAGTTTTAATGATTGATTAAACTAATGAGCAGATGTACTGTTTACATGTAGACCCCCTAAAGGCACACATAGAAGCCATCCTTTATTCTTGTTCATCAAAGTGAAGTTTCAGTGACTCTCTGGGGGTCTTTGTCAGTCTATGGTAGACATTAATCTTGATTTGCTCAGCCGTACAATTACTACTCTTACAGAGGCTAGTCAGGTTCATCTACAAATAAATATGAATTTGTGGAATATTTTCCACCATATATTTAATTTTGTTCATTTAATCACAACACGGTCACAGTTAATAGCTTTTTAATTATATGGTGGCTTTAACATTAGAAAAGATGTCTAGCCTTCTTCAAGTAAGTTGGCAAACTTGTTCACATGACCAGCATCCAGCCTTCTTCAAGTATATTGGCAAACTTGTTCACATGACCAGTATCCAGCCTTCTTCAAGTATATTGGCAAACTTGTTCACATGTCCAGCATCCAGCCTTCTTCAAGTATATTGGCAAACTTGTTCACATGACCAGTATCCAGCCTTCTTCAAGTATATTGGCAAACTTGTTCACATGACCAGTATCCAGCCTTCTTCAAGTATATTGGCAAACTTGTTCACATGACCAGCATCCAGCCTTCTTCAAGTAAGTTGGCAAACTTGTTCACATGACCAGCATCCAGCCTTCTTCAAGTATATTGGCAAACTTGTTCACATGACCAGTATCCAGCCTTCAAGTATATTGGCAAACTTGTTCACATGACCAGTATCCAGCCTTCTTCAAGTATACATGTATTGGCAAACTTGTTCACATGACCAGCATCCAGGATCCAACCTTCTTCAAGTGAATTGGCAAACTTGTTCACATTACCAGCGTCCAGCTTTCTTCAAGTATATTGGCAAACTTGTTCACATGACCAGCATCCAGCCTTCTTCAAGTATATTGGCAAACTTGTTCACATGACCAGCATCCAGGATCCAACCTTCTTCAAGTAAATTGGCAAACTTGTTCACATTACCAGCGTCCAGCCTTCTTCAAATATATTTGCAAACTTTTTTCACATGACCAACTAATAGGTTCCCGTGGGAACCAGTGCTGACTAAAGAGACATTTATGAGCAGTACTATAAAACCACTCACCCATGGAGGCACCTAATCAGTGTCACTGTTTTCTTAGTTTTCCTGTGAAAATCTATAATTTGTCTGTTTTATTATAGAAAATTAAATGAAGAGTTGAAAATAAAAGTAAAATATCACATAAGGCAAAAATATTTGACTACAGAAAATTCTAAATTCTTATTGCAGATTTTTTAAATCAACATTTAGGGAAAACTTTATCTACAAGAAAAACTATTAAGGTAAACAGTTGTTTATATTTTAAAATTCATAGTATTTCATATACAGTAAAACCTGTATATAGGGGCCACCCAAGGGACCAGAGAATATTGACCTTTATGTGCAGGTGACCCTTATACACAGGTTCAATTTAGTTGAAGTATGCAGTCAAGGGACTTTTAAAAACTGACCTTTATAGACAGGTGATCCTTATATAGAGGTGGCCGCTATAGCAGGTTTTACTGTATATATACATTGTAGGGGAAATTGTAAACTTCCTAACAAATCCTCTTTTACACCTAGTCTGATTCATTAAAGCCACTCAGAAACTTTCTGAGTCCATCTCTCTTATTGGCAGCTGTTTCAATCTGATTTAGATGAAGAATAATCAACTAAAACATGTGTGGACAAGATACGATATTTTCAGTTTGTAATAAAGATGAGATAAATTATGTTGTAAGATTTTCATATGTGTAATAATTACTAAAAGGAGTTTAATAATATACTGCATGTATCTTTATTTCTCTTACTGGTTAACGGGGCCAGTACAGATGAGAAATCTACTGACCAGTCCTTTTATTTACTGACCATGGGCCGATAGACCAGTGCTAATTTTGAACCCTGCTAAGCCTACTTCATTTTCTTTTGCGATCTGGTGTCCATGTTAGTAATACTGTATTGGAGATTCTCTTGTTGAAGAACGTTGCCTACTGTACTATCCCCATCCATCATCTAATGTTTATCAATATCATGATCGGAAATTATAGAAGTTTCCTTTAATTTCTGAACTTACTAATTATTAGAATACAATTACTAGTAATTCATCTCCTTTTTAAACCCTGTGAAGAAATACACAATTGAACTGGTGAATGAATGAATAGAACATGGGGCTGCCCATTATTTGAAAATTGATCTAAATTTTATTGTTTTTTTTAATGATATATAAATAGGAAATATAGATAAAATGAATGTGTTATTAAAGTTTGCAATGAAAAATAAGTGCTGTTCCACCCACTTAATTCATCTCTTTAAATTAACCGTTTTATTTTTGGTCTTTCAAACAGATAATCAATAATTAGCAATATTCAGATGAGAAACGGTCTATAATTGATTGGTTTGTATATGGAAAAGCTTTGTAATACAACACCTCAAAGGGAGATAACAGCTAGTCGTTAAGTGGTATGTATGAATTGGCTTTTAGTTTTTTTTCTAATTTTCAGTCTGTTGACATATGAAATAGTCTCAAGGTGGGGGATGAAGGTGTCAGAGGAAATAAATTAGCAGAAAATTCACATTCTTTGAAGCTTGGAATGCATGTCTCTATATTGGTTTTTGCATTCGTATATCGTATCGGGGGAATACCCTACAATTTGCTGGCCAATTGTGTAACATGTATTAAGCAGTTGTTTTATTGGTATCTTCATGCCACTTATAGTCATCTATTTTTTTTTTTCGTATAAAGTGACAGCAAGTTTTTCAGTGTTGAGGGACAAAATATATTTACAATTTACCTGGAACAGACAACATCAGACCCTCTGTTCATTAACTGGCATATTTTACAAGAAAGTGGCTTAGGTCTCAGTAAAGCTCTTGGCTGATGAGAGATTACAAATATAGTGCTAAAAGCTGGAGCCTATGCTGGTGGTTAGAGAGAGATTATTGTGGTCTGTAGTACAATTATAAACCATTCTGCTGTGAAGCTTACAGAGTGTTATGCAGTTAACAACTGGACAATGAATATTGTCTGATTTAAATAATCTTTTGGGTCAAAGTAACCTTTTGAATGGTCAATTTTTCCTGGTTACCGGTATGACAAATTTCACAGGAAATGTGTTTCCTTACTGACTCGACTCTGATATTAGTATGTCTAATAACAATTAGCAACAATTAACATGTAAGAACAATAACACTTACCAGTGTTTTTTTTTTCAGTGTATTACGTAAAATTTAAACTTGTGCAAGTCAAGAAAGGGTTCAAGATACTCCACACCGCTTGGGTATATGGATTTTACTATAGAGATGTGTAACAGTTGAGGAACAGCCAGGTCAGGATTCCAATCCAGGTCACTTACAATATATACGTCTGCTCTACCCACATACCTACTTTGTCAGACATACCCAGCCCTTGTTAAACTCCTGTCCCCCATTTTTTTTTGGGGGGGGGGTTGGGGGGGTTCTTACATATACAAGATCCCAAACAATTGGTTTGTAGTTTGAAGACATCAAGCTTAGATTTTTCTATCAGACATGATAAAAAATTACAATATATTAACCTACAATTACTTCATTATCATCGTAGCATTTTTCTGACAGATGTAAAATGCTCAGATACAGACATGACAATAAGGAAATCACATAAGTCCCGTCACAATGGAGATAATGTGAACCTTAATCAGATCAACTAGATCCCTTTCATTGTTGGGAAAAGTACATGTACTTCAATAAATGAGATAGAAATATTCTTTTGTAAAACAATTCTGATATATTCAATTTAATAATTTTGATCCATGCCTGTATAGACGTAGGCTATAGTCTGACAACTGCTCGATATCTGGTTTGTCTGTATGCTATTTTTCCAATTATGGAAGAAATCGTAAATGGTTACACATCGTTTTTTAGAAAAATCTTTCCAGCTCTTTTCAGTAAAAGTATAAAATTGCCCAGTCAATAAATCAAGGATTGCTTGTTTATTGATTGGCCAACACTTAGGAAGTAAGATGAAATAGATCACAGTTTTTTGTTGTTATTTTTTACTTAAATATTGGTCGTAACCTGCATTTTATTAGCATGTATTGCAGATCAGGTGATTTTGTATATGTAAAAGGCGACAAGTCATCAACAATTTGTGTTAACAATGAGTAACCAATCATATGTTAATAATTGTGTGGTATGTATTTTTTGGGGGGTGTATTGTTGGTCATTTAGTAGTGGCCAGTATTTTGCTCACCTGAGCCAAAGGTACATATATACCGGTAGGTGGAATATGGTACATATTCTTCTTGGTCTTCTTTCCACATTTGTAGATGGTTCTCAGGTGAGCGATTAAGGCCCTCTTGGGCCTCTTGTTATTCGTAAAGAAAAGAACCAATTACATTGTACCCGGAATGAGACCACCAGCTTTCGGCAAGTAAAAACAAACTACAGTATTCAACCCATTAAACACCCATCTCCCTATAAGTGCCCCTCCCCATTTTTACATACGATCGAGAATCTTTTCTAGCTGGTTGACAAGGAGATGTGGACCTGAAAAAAACGTAAGTAACAGTTTGACTTTAGTTAACAAAGCAACAGAACTACACCAACTTATCCACTGTGCCTTATAAAAAATTAATTTTTTTTACATCAATCTGACTATTAATTAGTCCCATTAAAGTGATATGAGCTGTCGTAGGTGAAAATTTTACATGCCCATATTATGTAATATTCTATCTCATATATATTCCAAAGAGACCATCTGGTGGTTAGAATAACAAATGCATGTGTAAAATTGCAACAATCTTGCCAGACGTAACCTGTTTTATCAGTTATTCTTTGTCTGCCATTACTTTGTGCATTGTACATTAACTTTCGGCAATTTTTTACGAAGATTACCGAGTGTCCAATAAACACGTGCTATTTGTCGTTAATATACATTCTATTCTTATTACCCTTTGCATTTATTTTCGTACATCATCTTTTCATACCTAAATCAGGCAAAGTTTCTTTTTTGTCATTTCAAAACACTCGTTTCTGTAATTGTCCACGTGCCAGGTTTATTGGGTGATCTCGACCCATTTTTAACTCATCCCATCGCATTCTCGGCTTTATCACTCTTGACACATGATCATGAACTGCCCAACTCCACTGGACATGGTGGCACTACTGTAAAACATGAGGTATGCATACTTTTCACAGTTATATTATTTTAATTTTGTCAATGTCAGCATTCAGGGTAACATTAAAGATCGGAACAATTTCTTTTAGTGACCTGATATAAATATTCATATATTCATCCGATTTTCTTCATGTATTTAAAATAGCGTTGAAAAGCATATATTTTACATAATACATGCACTTTCCAATAAAAACCACGTGCTGTATTTTAAAAGTAAATATCAAACACATAAAAATCGGCCGACTTTAACATAGTCCGTAGCGTAAAGGACCGAGATCACCTGACTGAATTACATTTGATATGGTGAAAGAGTTTATCTGAAAGGTCATTGCATACGGAAATACAGCTGGATTTTTTAAGGTACGGGAAAACTTTAATTCTAATAAAACAAATAACTTCAAAAAGAACATCTTTTACAATGTTTCACGTGTTTGATAATGTATTTGAACACACATTTTATCACTTTCTCGCCTATATGTCAGGGGACAAAAATAATCATTGTGACAGCTTATATCACTTTAAGTGCCCACCCCTTTTTCTTGATTTTCGTAGCGCCCTGGGTGCTTAATGGGTTGAATGAATATGGTAGCTGTAATCTTCCCCCAAGAAGAAAAGATCAAAACAAACACTTTTTCAGCATTGTAAATAGATAGATAAAAAATATTAAGGTTAAGACAAATCTGCAAAGATGTTATTGATTTCAGCTGTGTTATTGTTAAAAAAATCTTGGGACTTATCGTATAAAATGTTGATCAATGTGAAATCTACATATGGAGAATTCAGTTTGCACTTTTACATGGTTATAAAATAATCTGAGGGGGCTAGCGGCAGCAAATTCTATTTTGACAAGACAAAAGATTAAAACTCAGAAAACTAACTTACATGTATTTCATCCTGTTTTCGCAACATAGATATAGACATTTCTCATCTAAATAAGGATAACATCCTTTGAATACAAAGTAGTTGATATGTTTAACAGATTTATAATTATCGTCTGCTTCAGTATGTTATATGGAAGATGGAAGTCTGTTTGGAAGTACGAATTTCTCTAGATGATGCCTTCAATTTTTACAAAGATTCTAATTCCAAAAATTTCTTTCAAAATATATCTTTTTACTGTAAATATCAAATATTGCATTGTTTTAAAAATTCTGTTTGTTTGTTTGTTTGAACCCAATAACCCCTGTGGTTACATTTAGACTTGCCCAAATGAATAAATAGAATGGTCCACTATCGTGATTCAGTAATGGACAAGTTAAAATTGCATTCGAAACTAATATAAAGTTTGAAGTTTTATCATACACTCACTCCACTCTATATCAAACAGGCTGACAGTGGACTTAACTATTCTTTGAAATGGGTGGGTTTAAATGGAAAAACACCTGCTTTGTTTACAACATGGGCACAGACATTTTGGACACCCAAAGTTGTGCGGAGGGTAAAATGAGCCCAGTGATCTGAATGGTTATTAAATGAAAAAGTTAGTTTTGCCATTAATAAGTGAAATTACGGTGATAAAAAAGATACATGAATATTAAAAGTACTTTGAAAATTATAGGGTTGACCGTTCAAATTTTAAAGGAAGGGGTCAGATGAGAATAGATATTTTCCTTTGGTGCAGAATACTATGAGTTGTAAACAAGTGAAAATTTGAAGTAGAAATGCAACGGCAACCTATACTTTTGATTGCATATTTTGTTATAAAAAATATTGATCATTCAGCACAGGGTACTGATTTGACCCAGATTTGATAAATATGGGAGTGACATTGACCTGAAATTTTTTAAAATTAGCATTGAGGCCTATAGGAAAATATTTGGTGGTGTCTGTCCAAAATGTGGCTATAGAAGTCAGTGGGTTAATGATGTGTTTTGGTGAGAGGAGAGAACCCAGTTACAATGTACAAATGTCATTCGGAAGAGACTTGCTGGAACCCAAGCTGATTCGGTCAGAAAGTTTTCTCTGTGGAAGGATGGCGTCTCTACCCACTTAAAAAATTTCCTAACAGAGTTCAAATGACAATGACTTTGTAGAGTATTTTTAGATTTCCAAATTTTAATAAAATGTTGCTAAAATTCCCAATTTCAAGGGTCCAGGCCCCATTCCCAAGAGATTGGATTCTCAGTAATTGGAAACCAGTCCTTAGCGCTGATCATACTTTGTGACACTTCATGCCATTGTCTACATACTTGTATACGTGGAGAATTGTTGACTTTAGGTAAAACATGATTGGAATTAACAAATTTATCTAGTTACTGCTACTGCATGTAGAATGTTGTGAACTCTCAAATCCTGGATTAAGTTAATGCGTAGTTTTGATAATTCTGTTTGATATTCTTGTTCAAATCATATTTGAAATGTTGAAACAAAAATATAATGAAACTTGATGCTAGTGCATAGAAACTATAAAAGAAACTATATTCAGAGCAAGATACTAATCCAGTCGGAATCTTTCAAATCCGACAAATGAATGCCAGTAGACTTTTGGATGAAGTCTTTGATCCTAGAACGAGCCAACTTGATGAGGTTTATTTTCCCAAAGGGTGATAATGAAACACATGCTGTGAAATAAAAATATATGTAATATCCTTATTATTTATTAGTTTAGGGGTTTTATATTTCCATAGAGCAAAAAGCAGATGACAGAAGAAAACATAACTTGTATTATTATATTGCTTAATCTCCCTGGAAGCTGTAATTATGTAAGTTTCTATAACTTTAAAATGCAGGATTACAAGTACCGCTTTTTGTACAAAATCAAATGTTGCAGACTCAATTTTTCCTGAAAACAATTTGAAGCCATAGTTTTGTATCTTTTTAATTTTCTCGTTTTTGACAAATGATATATACATTTCCCAGTGAGTTCTAAATGTTAATATGTGAAAAATATATCTTATGTAGTCTTCAATGGGTGTTGTGGGTCCACAGTCTTTAAAATATTGAATTTCCATTTCTAAAATGGGACAAAAGGTAGAATTAAAAAAAAAAAAAAGAACTAATTCAAGATAAATCATGAAAATAAAATGAAATGAAACAAGGAAAAATTAAAACTTCAAATTAATGACAAAATATTTCTACCTTGATTCATCAACCCCTGAAAAACAATGGACTCTTCTGTAAATCAATGACTGAGATCAGTCCAAATGTGTTTTCATGGGTGAATGAGTTAATGACACCTGATTCCATTTCTGGATTTCCAGAGGTCGTGTTTGTCCAGTGCTCACCAGAACAAGAATTTCCAGGCCTCTCTCTCTCTCTCTCTGCATTATCCTTATGATGGTATTTCACTTCTGATAATGATGCATACTGGGGTCTGGAATTTGTTTCAGTTTATATACAAACTATGAGAAATATAAAAAAAAGCTGGAAAGAACACAGACAGGAATTTTCCTTCCTCCTAATTTCTGGTTCCAATGTCCGTAAGATTCGGAAAATATACAATGTTTTAATTGAAACAGCAAACATTTGATTTAAGACAATTGTATGGAAATACTAAATTCTTCATCTTCAATCTCCAACTTTGGAATGTTTGCATATTTTGGGGAATATACAAGCCATTTTCAGATTGGGAATGGGTCCTGTAAGTGGGCTCATAAATGACATAGGAAAATCCCTGACAGACCCCTGTCATACAGTAACAACATATATATATAGCTTACATAAATGTACATGTATGTAATTTGACCTTATTTTAATCAATAATTTAACTTTGTTGTGCAAAGGAAAACAGTGTGTAATCACTCATTTTGTTCGGTGCTTGATTTACTGATTGACAAACATGTAAATGATAGTGACATTGGGATGTAGGTATTCAAATTAGATACATTTCCTATTATGATATCTCCTGATTGATAGATGTTTAATTATCCATGTCAGATTTTGGTTAGAAGATATGTACATGATTGCCTAGAACATACAAAAGTATAAATATTGTCATACTAATTGAAACTGATGCTTACTAGTAAGATCTGGCTCTAGTGCATGTCTCTGAAGGATAAAATAGATTGTTTACTATTTTACATGTACATTTCACAGTGATTTTTTCCTTCTCATATAGAAACACTGTTTATGTCTTCTAAACTGAGAAAACTTCAGTACACTAATATATTTACATATTTTCAGCAAAATTTGAAAAAATAAATTTATATTTTTAGCTTGATGGGCTTTGCCCAGTAAGCCCATTGGGCTTATGCTGTGATGTTGGTTTTGCTGCCCAGTAAATTTTTGTGAACACGATTTCTCAGTCCACAGATTGTAATTACCTATGAATTTTTGTCGTGGTGTGTAGTACTATGGTGTGTAGAAGAAGATGAAATGTGAAATTGGATCTGATAAGAAATAGATTTTTAATGAATTTACACAATTTGACTGCTTCGTTTCTGGTAATGTGGCACTTTGGGTAAATTCTCAACTCACTTCCTTGCTTAAAAGGGTTATTCTGACAACTCCACTATTCCGACACCCCATTAGTCTGATGCCCCACTAGTCTGACATCCCATTAGTCTGATGCCCCACTAGTCTGACACCTCATTAGTCTGACACCCCACTAGTCTGACACCCCATTAGTCTGACACCCCACTACTCCGACACCCCATTAGTCTGATGCCCCACTAGTCTGACATCCCATTAGTCTGATGCCCCACTAGTCTGACATCCCATTAGTCTGACACCCCACTACTCCGACACCCCATTAGTCTGACGCCCCACTAGTCTGACATCCCATTAGTCTGACACCCCACTACTCCGACACCCCATTAGTCTGACGCCCCACTAGTCTGACAGCCCATTAGTCTGACAACCCACTACTCCGACACCCCATTAGTCTGACGCCCCACTAGTCTGACATCCCATTAGTCTGACGCCCCACTAGTCTGACATCCCATTAGTCTGACACCCCACTACTCCGACACCCCATTAGTCTGATGCCCCACTAGTCTGACATCCCATTAGTCTGACACCCCACTAGTCTGACATCCCATTAGTCTGACACCCCACTACTCCGACACCCCATTAGTCTGATGCCCCACTAGTCTGACATCCCATTAGTCTGATGCCCCACTAGTCTGACATCCCATTAGTCTGATGCCCCACTAGTCTGACATCTCATTAGTCTGATGCCCCACTAGTCTGACATCCCATTAGTCTGACACCCCACTACTCCGACACCCCATTAGTCTGACACCCCACTAGTCTGACATCCCATTAGTCTGACACCCCACTAGTCTGACATCCCATTAGTCTGACACCCCACTACTCCGACACCCCATTAGTCTGTCTGACGCCCCACTAGTCTGACATCCCATTAGTCTGACACCCCACTACTCCGACACCCCATTAGTCTGACGCCCCACTAGTCTGACATCCCATTAGTCTGACGCCCCACTAGTCTGACATCCCATTAGTCTGACGCCCCACTACTCCGACACCCCATTAGTCTGACACCCCACTACTCCGACACCCCATTAGTCTGACGCCCCACTAGTCTGACATCCCATTAGTCTGACACCCCACTACTCCGACACCCCATTAGTCTGATGCCCCACTAGTCTGACATCCCATTAGTCTGATGCCCCACTAGTCTGACATCCCATTAGTCTGACGCCCCACTAGTCTGACATCCCATTAGTCCGACACCCCATTAGTCCGACACCCCATTAGTCCTATGCCTTGTCAGTCATAGATTAGGATAATTTTGTGTCAGAGGCTTTTCAAATTCTATGTTAGGATTTTTGGAAATAGAAATCTACAAGAAATATTAGTGCTACGGATATGCTATTGATATCAATTAGTTTCTTTTGTATCAAGAACATCCCATTAAAATAGTTCCCAATTCTTTTTAAAATGATTTTATTTTTCATATTTGCATGGAATTGTATAAAGTTTTAATTACATGTATCTGAAGGATAAGTTTAATTTTGGTATTTATATGTGATTAAGATGGAAGTAGCGTAGTGTGCCCGATATATATAGACATCCAAATGGCGAAAAGGCTTAGATGACATGCGATTGGTTATTTGCATTTACATTTCGCCCACTGCCGTCTATTCTTTGAAAACATTTTCTTTAATTATCGTCTAATTCTTTCACTAATATATTATTCAAATTTCTGTGTTCTCTATAAACTAAAATTTTGTGCGTTTTTAAAACTGGTCAGCGCAGTTTCTACTCCAGCTGAAATCTAAGCCAATTTTTGTGAGAAAGTTTGTGCCAATTCACTTGTCACACTTTATTTACAGACAAATCATTTTTGCATTCGGACAAGTAGATTTCAGTACTACTTGTCCTGCAGGACAAGAATCGGACTTGCCACTGGCTGGACTCGAACTCACGCTCACAACCTCAGGATCTAGAGTCGAGCATGCTACCGACTGAGCAAGGCCGGCTCAGGAGGAAGGAAGATCTCAAGTCAATTCACACGATTTCTGTGTCAGGTTTTGTGTTAGGATTCTGTATCATTTCTCCAGTTAACACTTGCATAATTTTAAACTTGAGAGAGAAGGAAAAGGCGTACTGACTTGAAATCAATTTGGAGATTTGCTAAGTCTTCGTTTATCATCCGTTACAAAGAAAGAATGGTCGCTACAATAGCATTAGCACTTTGTTGAATGTAAATTGTTATTAGACAGGATAAAGAAAAACTTGTTCGTTGATAGCTTGGTCAGATCGGAAGACATTAATTCACTACGTCTAACAGGAACACATATTCTTAAAAGGATATAATTCTTTGCCAATTCCTTATTCAAATGTGAAGCGTTTTCACAGAATTTCCTGTGTACTGCCTCAGAATGATTACAGGGTTCACTAGCCAAATAATGATTAGAGAAAAAATCGGCATATTGTATGAAAATCACCAGCCTTGCTAGAGAATATTGAATGATCTATGATTATAAATCTTTGTTGATTTTCCTGTCAATGACAGTGATGGATGCATATATACATTTGAAAAATGAGTATTGCTGTCATTTTCTTTTGATGAGCAATAAAAGTGCGGCCACAAAAAATAGCATCACACTTTAATCTGATTTGTTTTGACCATGTGTCTATTTCATGTGTGTGTGTACATGTACATGTGTGTGTTGTTCTTTTATGTGTGAACATAATGTATACTTATAGTATACATTAAGTTAAATTTTTATGATATGCTATTATTGACCTCAATTTGTTATTAGATCTTTTTACTTTAAATTTAAAAGTTTTTTTTTTTAAGCCACATTCCGGGGAGTAAAGTTCATAAATAAACTTTTCTGCACTTTCTTAATGCGTATTCATACAAACTTTTGTTGTATTTTCAAAGTCCTATTCCAACTAATTAGTTAATTAATTGTGGAAAACACCTAACACATTGATCTATTTATAAATGGTAATGTGTTGCCGGTCATGTGATGACAGTCTACTGAGTGTGTTCGTTTCACTGTCCAGGACAATCCAGACATGTGGAACACAAATCTAATGGTCTGGAACACTGTCCTGGGCAAGCAATTTAGCCATAAACTCATGTGAATTATGTAAATTTTATCGACATCTTTGAAATAACTACTTCCTGCCCTGGTACAGAATCCCCCTAATAACTCCATTAATTCATCAAATTTTTTGAAATTATTTTCAGTTTCATCATACCCCAAATTTTGCACTTTGTATAACCCAGCATATGAATATTTTGTACACACATGTTAGCCAGCACGTTCTCACATGTTAATTCTGTGTGACATTTTAAGTATAGTTCTGGGAAGTTGAATTGGAAATTAATTATGTTCAGAATAACTGAATATTGATGATTTGTGCTGATGATGTATCAAAATTAAAGGGATAATGGCTGGTCCGTGCTATGCCTTCACCATTACATCGCTACAGTGACATCATGATTCTGGCGGTGGTGTAGCTTACTTTTTCTCACAACGTGGTGTTTATGGTACATGTATTTCGACTAAACTTCTTAGCCATTGAAATCGCTTGAAATGGAATACATGTTTATGAAAATCATTTTCTCTGGTAGAAGTTTTCCTGCTCAGACTTGTCTCTTTTGATTTGGGAAACACTCAAATACAACTGATATACATGTAAAATTTACCATAATTTAAGTCCTGCTGGACAGATAAAATGGTTTTATATATCTTTATATGAAAGTATTGACAGTGTTGTATTATCTTAATGAACAGCCTTTGTCATGTACAAAAGTTGTCATGTGTCAATAGCTATCACAGAATAAAATGGAGTAGTAACTCATTTATATAGCAATGCATGTATAATAATGCTACCACACCTATACTGGCATGTTCCATCATTTTACATGTATTATAATGCTACCACACCTATACTGGCCTGTTCCAACATTTTACATGTATCATATATAATTCTACCACACCTATACTGCCTTTTTCCATCATTTTACATGTATCATATATAAGCTACCATACCTATACTGGCCTGTTACATCATTTTACATGTATTATAATGCTACCACACCTATACTGGCTTTTTCCATCATTTTACATGTATTATAATGCTACCACACCTATACTGGCTTTTTCCATCATTTTACATGTATCATATATAAGCTACCATACCTATACTGGCTGTTCCATCATTTTACATGTATCATTATGCTACCACACCTATACTGGCCTATTCCATCATGTCATATCAGTTATACAATACTCTAGAGAGCCAAATTACAGTACTTTTATATATTGATCCTGTAAATGTATGATCAAATATTTCTGATGCTCCCTAATATTTGCATTAATTTTTAATAAGATTTTATCAAATTTCTGCATTTATTTTTAATCACTTTCATGTAACAATATCAATTGGAGACAATAGAAATATATATATATAGAGGACCAATTCCAAGTGCACATCCAGGCTCTGGCATAAACCAAAACAAAATAGAAACAAGGTGAACAGGTAAAATTATCCTGCCATCCCTGTTATGATTTGAATTAGTCTGGCTGTGTTTTGTATACTGAAAACTATAACCTGCCATCCCTTTTATGATTTGAATTAGTCTGGCTGTGTTTTGTACTGAAAACTATAACCTACCATCCCTTTTATGATTTGAATTAGTCTGGCTGTGTTTTGTATACTGAAAACTATAACCTGCCATCCCTTTTATGATTTGAATTAGTCTGGCTGTGTTTTGTACTGAAAACTATAACCTGCCATCCCTTTTATGATTTGAATTAGTCTGTCTATGTTTTGTACTGATAACTATAACCTGCCATCCCTTTTATGATTTGAATTAGTCTGGCTGTGCTTTGTACTGAAAACTATAACCTACCATCCCTTTTATGATTTGAATTAGTCTGGCTGTGTTTTGTATACTGAAAACTAACCTGTGATCCCTTTTATGATTTGAATTAGTCTGACTGTGTTTTGTATACTGAAAACTATAACCTGCCATCCCTTTTATGATTTGAATTAGTCTGGCTGTGTTTTGTACTGAAAACTATAACCTGCCATCCCTTTTATGATTTGAATTAGTCTGTCTATGTTTTGTACTGAAAACTATAACCTGCCATCCCTTTTATGATTTGAATTAGTCTGGCTGTGCTTTGTACTGAAAACTATAACCTACCATACCTTTTATGATTTGAATTAGTCTGGCTGTGTTTTGTATACTTAAAACTAACCTGTCATCCCTTTTATGATTTGAATTAGTCTGGCTGTGTTTTGTATACTGAAAACTATAACCTGCCATCCCTTTTATGATTTGAATTAGTCTGGCTGTGTTTTGTACTGAAAACTATAACCTGCCATCCCTTTTATGATTTGAATTAGTCTGTCTATGTTTTGTACTGAAAACTATAACCTGCCATCCCTTTTATGATTTGAATTAGTCTGGCTGTGCTTTGTACTGAAAACTATAACCTACCATCCCTTTTATGATTTGAATTAGTCTGGCTGTGTTTTGTATACTGAAAACTATAACCTGCCATCCCTTTTTTGATTTGAATTAGTCTGGCTGTGTTTTGTACTGAAAACTATAACCTACCATCCCTTTTATGATTTGAATTAGTCTGGCTGTGTTTTGTATACTTAAAACTAACCTGTCATCCCTTTTATGATTTGAATTAGTCTGGCTGTGTTTTGTATACTGAAAACTATAACCTGCCATCCCTTTTATGATTTGAATTAGTCTGGCTGTGTTTTGTACTGAAAACTATAACCTGCCATCCCTTTTATGATTTGAATTAGTCTGGCTGTGTTTTGTATACTGAAAACTATAACCTACCATCCCTTTTATGATTTGAATTAGTCTGGCTGTGTTTTGTATACTGAAAACTAACCTGTCATCCCTTTTATGATTTGAATTAGTCTGGCTGTGTTTTGTATACTGAAAACTAACCTGTCATCCCTTTTATGATTTGAATTAGTCTGGCTGTGTTTTGTACTGAAAACTATAACCTGCCATCCCTTTTATGATTTGAATTAGTCTGGCTGTGTTTTGTACTGAAAACTATAACCTGCCATCCCTTTTATGATTTGAATTAGTCTGGCTGTGTTTTGTACTGAAAACTATAACCTGCCATCCCTTTTATGATTTGAATTAGTCTGGCTGTGTTTTGTACTGAAAACTATAACCTGCCATCCCTTTTATGATTTGAATTAGTCTGGCTGTGTTTTGTACTGAGAACTAACCTGCCACCCCCGTTATGCTTTGATTCAGACTGGTGTACTTGTTATCATATCTCTGAGACCTAACATGAAGAACTTATATTTACCTTATCTCTTTGGACATGGCTGTCTCTTGTACTTACCCGTATCTCAAACACCCTTAGAAATACACTTGGACCAGGCCATGTCATGTATTACTGTACAGGAGAGTTCATGTTTTTTTTAAAAGATGTTGATTTATTAATTTCCCAGTAGGACTTTGAACTATAAACATTAGTTAAAGCCTTAGTCACAACCGTATATACAGGTTTTTAAATCGTGCGTCCTCTGCGTTTCTCTCCATAGATGAGAGTCATAGCTATCATAGGTGCAGAAAAAATCAGCAGTCAGTTTGTAAGTTGGGAGAAAGAACAAAGTACGCAAAGGACAATCGCATGCTCAACATCAGTCGTACCTCCTTATGGACAGTCTGCAAGCTCGAAAGAAAAGGCCGTGCGAGCCCATGTGTTACTTGGCGTTTTTTGCCGTTCTTGTCCCATAAAGTGAAAGTACGGCTGGTTGTGACCGAGGCTTTAGGGATTTGTATAAATTTCTAGTATTTCACATCATTTGTCAAATCTTTGCATATTTCACATTATTTCTCAAGCCTTTACATATTTCATATCATTTGTCAACCCTTTACATATATCATATCATTTGTCAAGCCTTTACATATATCATATTATTTGTCAAGCCTTTACATATTTCACATTATTTCTCAAGCCTTTACATGTTTCATATCATTTGTCAAGCCTTTACATATATCATATCATTTGTTAAGCCTTTACATATTTCACATTATTTCTCAAGCCTTTACATATTTCACATTATTTGTCAAGCCTTGACATATTTCACATTATTTGTCAAGCCTTTACATATTTCACATTAGTTGTCAAGCCTTTACACATATCACATTATTTGTCAAATCTTTGCATATTTCATATTATTTCTCAAGCCTTTACATACTTCATATCATTTGTCAAATCTTTGCATATTTCACATTATTTCTCAAGCCTTTACATATATCATATCATTTGTCAAGCCTTTACATATATCACATTATTTCTCAAGCCTTTACATATATCATATCATTTATCAAGCCTTTACATATATCATATCATTTGTCAAGCCTTTACATATATCATATCATTTCTCAAGCCTTTACATATTTCACATTATTTGTCAAGCCTTTACATATTTCACATTAGTTGTCAAGCCTTTACACGTTTCACATTATTTGTCAAATCTTTGCATATTTC
This sequence comes from Atrina japonica, assembly GCA_030159075.1. Classification (NCBI taxonomy): domain Eukaryota; kingdom Metazoa; phylum Mollusca; class Bivalvia; order Pterioida; family Pinnidae; genus Atrina; species Atrina japonica. The sequence continues at coordinate 822,503 of BROG01000219.1, read as the reverse complement.
ACATTATTTCTCAAGCCTTTACATATTTCATATCATTTGTCAAATCTTTGCATATTTCACATTATTTCTCAAGCCTTTACATATATCATATCATTTATCAAGCCTTTACATATATCATATCATTTATCAAGCCTTTACATATATCATATCATTTCTCAAGCCTTTACATATTTCATATCATTTATCAAGCCTTTACATATATCATATCATTTCTCAAGCCTTTACATATTTCATATCATTTATCAAGCCTTTACATATATCATATCATTTCTCAAGCCTTTACATATTTCATATCATTTATCAAGCCTTTACATATTTCATATCATTTATCAAGCCTTTACATATATCATATCATTTATCAAGCCTTTTACATATATCATATCATTTATCAAGCCTTTTACATATATCATATCATTTATCAAGCCTTTTACATATATCATATCATTTATCAAGCCTTTACATATATCATATCATTTATCAAGCCTTTTACATATATCATATCATTTATCAAGCCTTTACATATATCATATCATTTATCAAGCCTTTACATATATCATCATTTATCAAGCCTTTTACATATATCATATCATTTATCAAGCCTTTACATAAATCATATCATTTGTCAAGCCTTTACATATATCTTATCATTTGTCAAGCCTTTTACATATTTCATATCATTTATCAAGCCTTTACATATATCATATCATTTATCAAGCCTTTACATAAATCATATCATTTGTCAAGCCTTTTACATATATCATATCATTTATCAAGCCTTTACATAAATCATATCATTTGTCAAGCCTTTACATATATCTTATCATTTGTCAAGCCTTTTACATATATCATATCATTTGTCAAGCCTTTACATATATCTTATCATTTGTCAAGCCTTTTACATATATCATATCATTTATCAAGCCTTTACATAAATCATATCATTTGTCAAGCCTTTACATATATCTTATCATTTGTCAAGCCCTTTTACATATTTCATATCATTTATCAAGCCTTTACATATATCATATCATTTATCAAGCCTTTTTAAATCATATCATTTGTCAAGCCTTTTACATATATCATATCATTTATCAAGCCTTTACATAAATCATATCATTTGTCAAGCCTTTACATATATCTTATCATTTGTCAAGCCTTTTACATATATCATATCATTTATCAAGCCTTTACATAAATCATATCATTTGTCAAGCCTTTACATATATCTTATCATTTGTCAAGCCTTTTACATATTTCATATCATTTATCAAGCCTTTACATATATCATATCATTTGTCAAGCCTTTTACATATATCATATCATTTGTCAAGCCTTTTACATATTTCATATCATTTGTCAAGCCTTTACATATATCATATCATTTGTCAAGCCTTTTACATATATCATATCATTTGTCAAGCCTTTACATATATCATATCATTTGTCAAGCCTTTTACATATATCATATCATTTGTCAAGCCTTTTACATATATCATATCATTTGTCAAGCCTTTTACATATTTCATATCATTTGTCAAGCCTTTACATATATCATATCATTTGTCAAGCCTTTTACATATATCATATCATTTGTCAAGCCTTTACATATATCATATCATTTGTCAAGCCTTTTACATATATCATATCATTTGTCAAGCCTTATCGTATTGTATGTGAAGCCTTATCGTATTATATGTGAAGCATTATCACTGGCCGTATAAAACAATATGTATATGCATAGATGTAGATTTCTGAAGTTGTCTGGGTGATTTCTCATTACAAGAATAAATCATTGTTTTATTGATTGTGAACTGGTAGCAAATCCACTTTTATCGGCACATGAAACTTCCCTAATTGTGAACTGTTTGGCCCAAGGGAATCCTAAAAGTATCATTAGTAGGACACAGATCTTATACTTAAGGTAACAAATATTGTAAAAATCCCTTATAAGTGTACATCCAGTGAACACCATATCTCATCCTCATGTCCTTAATTTTTCTTGGACAAGAAAATTCTAAATGATGTCCCACTTGTACTGGGTTTTTTTTTTCCTCACATAAGATAACCTCAACCTTGTGAATCATCAATATGTAAGTTACAGCCGTTTTCTGTATTTTTTAAGGCGGCCAATCACAACTATACAGTAACTGTTCTGTAACAAGTGTGAGTTTGGAGTTCCTTTAAAACTCCTTTCTGTGATCTGTTGACAGCTTGTCATGTGTTGTGTAATTCTAAGGATGACAATTTTCCTCCAGTTTGAGGAATTTCTCCTTTTTCAAAATTTTGCTGCAATGTTTATAAATCTTTATTTTGCCTATTAAATACCTTCTGTAAAAACTTTTGACAGGACTAAAGGAGGGGAAGGGGGATTTGAAAATATCAGAGATAAGAATCACTGATATTTTCAAACCCCCCTTCACTTTAGTCCTGTCAAAAGTTTTTTTTGTGTGTATGGTTACCTAGTCAATGAAGCATGAAGTGTCACATAATTTGACCTATGCTAAATATATTGAACTGAAGCCAATGAATTGAAGATTCTTTGATTTCATGCCACACCTGTCTTAACTTGGGACCTTGTTCTTTGTAGTTGTAGTGGTTCTTTGATATGTCACACCTGCCTTGACTTTGATATGTCACACCTGCCTTGACTTTGATATGTCACACCTGTCTTGACTTTGATATGTCACACCTGTCTTGACTTTGATATGTCACACCTACCTTGACTTTGATGTCACACCTGCCTTGACTTTGATATGTCACACCTGTCTTGACTTTGATATGTCACACCTACCTTGACTTTGATGTCACACCTGCCTTGAATTTCATATGTCACACCTGTCTTGACTTTGATATGTCACATGTCTTGACTTTGATATGTCTCACCTACCTTGACTTTGATATGTCACACCTGTCTTGACTTTGATATGTCACACCTACCTTGACTTTGATATGTCACACCTGTCTTGACTTTGATATGTCACACCTACTTTGACTTTGATATGTCACACCTACCTTGACTTTGATATGTCACACCTGTCTTGACTTTGATATGTCACACCTGTCTTGACTTTGATATGTCACACCTACTTTGACTTTGATATGTCACACCTGTCTTGACTTTGATATGTCACACCTACTTTGACTTTGATATGTCACACCTGTCTTGACTTTGATATGTCACACCTGTCTTGACTTTGATATGTCACACCTGTCTTGACTTTGATATGTCACACCTACTTTGACTTTGATATCTCACACCTACCTTGACTTTGATGTCACACCTGCCTTGACTTTGATATGTCTCACCTGTCTTGACTTTGATATGTCACACCTACTTTGACTTTGATATGTCACACCTGCCTTGACTTTGATATGTCACACCTACCTTGACTTTGATATGTCACACCTGCCTTGACTTTGATATGTCACACCTGTCTTGACTTTGATATGTCACACCTACCTTGACTTTGATATGTCACACCTGCCTTGACTTTGATATGTCACACCTACTTTGACTTTGATATGTCACACCTGTCTTGACTTTGATATGTCACACCTACTTTGACTTTGATATGTCACACCTGTCTTGACTTTGATATGTCACACCTACCTTGACTTTGATATGTCACACCTGCCTTGACTTTGATATGTCACACCTGTCTTGACTTTGATATGTCACACCTACCTTGACTTTGATATGTCACACCTGCCTTGACTTTGATATGTCACACCTACCTTGACTTTGATATGTCACACCTGCCTTGACTTTGATATGTCACACCTACCTTGACTTTGATATGTCACACCTGTCTTGACTTTGATATGTCACACCTGCCTTGACTTTGATATGTCACACCTACCTTGACTTTGATATGTCACACCTGTCTTGACTTTGATATGTCACACCTGCCTTGACTTTGATATGTCACACCTACCTTGACTTTGATATTGCACACCTACTTTTACTTTGATATGTCACACCTGTCTTGACTTTGATATGTCACACCTGCCTTGACTTTGATATGTCACACCTACCTTGACTTTGATATGTCACACCTGCCTTGACTTTGATATGTCACACCTACCTTGACTTTGATATTGCACACCTACTTTTACTTTGATATGTCACACCTGTCTTGACTTTGATATGTCACACCTGCCTTGACTTTGATATGTCACACCTACCTTGACTTTGATATGTCACACCTACCTTGACTTTGATATGTCACACCTACCTTGACTTTGATATGTCACACCTACCTTGACTTTGATGTCACACCTGCCTTGACTTTGATATGTCTCACCTGTGTTGACTTTGATATGTCACACCTACTTTGACTTTGATATGTCACACCTGCCTTGACTTTGATATGTCACACCTGCTTTGACTTTGATATGTCACACCTACCTTGACTTTGATATGCCACACCTTGTCTTGACTTGTGTATGTCACACCTGCTTTGACTTTGATTATGCCACACCTGCCTTGACTTTGATTATGCCACACCTGCCTTGACTTTGATATGTCACACCTACCTTGACTGTGATATGCCACACCTGCCTTGACTTTGATTATGCCACACCTGCCTTGACTTTGATATGTCACATGTACCTTGACTGATATGCCACACCTGCTTTGACTTTGATTATGCCACACCTGCCTTGACTGTGATATGCCACACCTACCTTGACTTTGATATGCCACACCTGCCTTGACTATGAATGCCACACCTGCCTTGACTTTGATTATGCCACACCTACCTTGACTGTGATATGCCACACCTACCTTGACTTTGATATGCCACACCTACCTTGACTTTGATATGCCACACCTACCTTGACTTTGATGTCATGTCTACCTTGACTTTGATATGTCACACCAACCTTGACTTTGATGTCACATCTACCTTGACTTTGATGTCACATCTACCTTGACTTTGATGTCATACCTACCTTGACATTGATATGTCACACCTACCTTGGCTTTGATATGTCACACCTGCCTTGACTTTGATGTCACATCTACCTTGACTTTGATGTCACATCTACCTTGACTTTGATGTCACACCTACCATAATAGACCATGATATCGATAATGTAATTTCACAGAGAAAATGGACAAACATTTTATTTCCAGCTCGTGCAAAAAAACTGGTTGCAATGTGGCGACTTATTGAGAATAAACACTCGCCAAAACCTAAAAAAATAGTCGCATTTGTTATTGATTTGGTCGCATTGTAGAATACTGAAATCAAATACAATTTAGTCGAGGAAATGGAATATGAAGCGACATGTGAAACGTTAGCTACTGCTCAGTATGTGTAAGTGTAATTTTCAGATAATGAATTAAGAAATAGCTTCCCGATAAATTATGGAAATGAATTCATCTTTGTTAGTAACTTTATGCCAGACTACTTTACTGACTGTACAGTCTGATTATAGCCTAGACCTACTGCTATATTGCTTTTAATTCATGAATATTGGACTAATGCGACATGACCTATCAACGTTACCATCTGACCCATTGGAAGCAAAGTTTTAGCTTGCCATACCTTATTCGACCTGTTAAATGCCAATTTCCCTGTAAGTGCCCCCACCTTTTTTTTTTTACATATGGTTGAGAATCTTTTCTAGCTTGTTGACTTAAGGAGATGTGGACCTGAAAAACTGTAAGTAACAGTTTTCCTGTAGCACCCCAGTAACCGAATTTTGTTGACTGTTTTACTCAATTTGACTATTAATTGGTCTCGTTAAGCACCCACCCATTTTTCCTGCTTTTTAGCTTACTGGGACAAAAGTCTGGATAAGCTACTGCCATACCCCTGGCAGCATCATTGTCATCATCGCCAGCATCCATAGACAAAAACCTTAACTTGGCTTATAACTTTTTACCTGCAAAGGACATGGGTCTGATATTTCACATAAAGATTCCTTATGATTAGAGTTTTCGTTTGGTACCTTGACTTTTGACCTAGTTACCTTGGACTTTGACCTACTTTTCAAAAACTTTAACCTTTGCTATATCTTTTAAACCATGAGGGATAGGGTTTTGATATTTCTCATATAGATTTCTTAAAACCAGAGCTTTCATTTGGTACCTTGAATTTTGACCTCTTGACCTTGGACCATTTTGGTGAGCTTTGTTTTCTTCTGGCAACTCTTGTTGTAGTGCCTTTGGCACTTAATGGATCAAACACGGTATATGAAATGTATTGAAAAATGAAGTAACTTTAGATCGGGTATACATCAGAGTACTTGCTATAATTTTCTCTCACTGGTGTTCTGCATATCCTATTAAACAAGATACTGTCACTGACATTTGAGTGATTTAGGAATAAACAACTTAGATCTAAAGATGCCATAAAATTAAAAAAAAAATTGATATTTGGACTATGCTAACCTAATCTCAATTTGTTGCTATTGCTTTTTCAATGTTCCTGATTTCAAAATGTAAGTTGTCAAAAAAAATATACGATAGCTTGTCAATTTTAATCTGTACCTTAGATTAAATGTACTTACCATTAAGCTGCCATCTTTGCCTGCTCATCGCCGGTGCTGAAAAACTGGGTAGTCCAGGGAACACAGGATCACCCACTGGGTAAACTTTTATTCCAATAAAGCAACTTGCCTGCCTAGCCGGTGAGTGCCAATCAGCCAGTCCTACCCAAATCGCAGACATAACACTTTAACTTATATACTCTTAAGTATCAAATAGGTATACAGTGAAACCTGTATATAGGGGCTACCCAAGGGACCAGAAAATATTGACCTTTATGTGCAGGTGACCTTTATGTGCAGGTGACCTTTATACACAGGTTCAATTTAGTTGAAGTATGCAGTCAAGGGACTTGAAAAAACTTACCTTTATAAACAGGTAATCCTTATATAGAGGTGGCCACTATAACAGGTTTTATTGTACTTCTTTATATGACTAGACTAAAAATCCAGATTTTATACTAGACCTAGTCGAGGAAAGAGAAAATACGCAGATTTGAAGAAAAGCAATTGCCTAAACAAAATTTGAAATTAATTGAAAAGAAAGATGAATGAGTATCAGTTTATTACAAGCATAAAATGACCGGTGTTATCATAATTGATGTTTTATTTTCTCAAAACAAATGACTTGAGTCAACAGTGTTATATATTTGTTTTTGATCTATATTAGATCTATAATACGATTTATACGATTTATACGGCTTAGAATGTGTAGATCCTTTAACTGTTTTACATTTTAACTTATAACTTGAAAATCGTTGATATCCTCATCCCTAAATCATATATATATTCTAGAACTGAATGGAGAGACACATTCTTTGATGTATTTTGGGTCCTTGGGTGTCCAGTCCAAGTCCTTAATATTAATGTTTTCCTTTACTTATAACTTGAAATTTTGTGTATATGGGAGTTGTACCCCACCACCTTTATGAATCTTATTCATAACATTTGGTGTCACAAGCTGACGTCAATGTTAGATTCTGTAATAACCTGAGTAGTTTTGTTATGTTTAGCAGACCATTTTAACATTTGGTGTCACAAGCTGACATCAATGTTTTCTGTAATAACCTGAGTAGTTTTGTTGTTTAGCAGGCCATTATAACATTTGGTGTCATCAAACTGACGTCATATGTTAGATGTATTGTAATAACCTGAGTAGTTTTGTTATGTTTAGCAGGTACATTATAACATTTGGTGTCACAAGCTGACATCAAGGTTAGATTCTGTTATAACCTGAGTAGTTTTGTTGTGTTTAGCAGGTACATCATAACATTTGGTGTCACAGAGCTACTCAAGGTTAGATTCTGTTATAACCTGGGTTTTTGTTATTTTTAGCAGGTACATTAAACATTTGGTGTCACAAGCTGACATCAAGGTTAGATTCTGTTATAACCTTGGTATAGTTTTGTTATGTTTACAGGTACATGCTAACATTTGGTGTCACAAGCTGACATCAAGGTTAGATTCTGTTATAACTATGGGTAGTTTTTCAATGTTCCTGCAGGTACATTAATGTACATTTGTGTCACAAAAACATCAAGGTTAGATTCTGTTATAACCTGGGTCAGTTTTGTTATGTTTAGCTGGTACATTATAAACATTTGGTGTCACAAGCTGACATCAAGGTTAGATTCTGTTATAACCTGGGTAGTTTTGTTGTGTTTAGCAGGTACATTATAACATTTGGTGTCACAAGCTGACATCAAGGTTAGATTCTGTAATAACCTGAGTAGTTTTGTTATGTTTAGCAGGTACATCATAATATTTGGTGTCACAAGCTGACATCAAGGTTAGATTCTGTTATAACCGGGTAGTTTTGTTGTGTTTAGCAGGTACATTATAACCTTTGGTGTCACAAGCGACATCAAGGTTAGATTTTTATAACCTGGGTATTTTGTTGTGTTTAGCAGGTACATCATAACATTTGGTGTCACAAGCTGACATCAAGGTTAGATTCTGTTATAACCTAGGTAGTTTTGTTATGTTTAGCAGGTACATCATAATATTTGGGTCACAAGCTGACATCAAGGTTAGATTCTGTTACCTGGGTATTTTGTTATGTTTAGCAGGTACATTATAACATTTGGTGTCACAAGCTGACATCATTGTTAGATTCTGTTATAACCTGGGTAGTTTTGTTATGTTTAGCAGGTACATCATAATATTTGGTGTCACAAGAAACATCAAGGTTAGATTCTGTTATAACCTGGTAGTTTTGTTATGTTTAGCAGGTACATCATAATATTTGGTGTCACAAGCTGACATCAAGGTTAGATTGTATAACCTGGGTAGTTTTGTATGTTTAGCAGGTACATCATAATATTTGGTGTCACTAGCTGACATCAAGAGATTCTTTATAACCTGGGTACCTTGTTATGTTTAGCAGGTACGCATAATATTTGGTGTCACAAGCTGACATCAATGTTAGATTCTGTTAAACCTGGGTAGTTTTGTTATGTTTAGCAGGAAAAGATAACATTTGGTGTCACAAGCTGACATCAAGGTTAGATTCTGTTATAACCATAAAGTTTTGTTGTGTTAGCAGGTACATTATAACATTTGGTGTCAAAACAAATTAGACTTGTTATAACCTGGGTAGTTTTGTTATGTTTAGCAGGTACATTATAACATTTGGTGTCACAAGCTGACATCAATGTTAGATTCTGTTATAACCTGGGTAGTTTTGTTATGTTTAGCAGGTATTTATAACATTTGGTGTCACAAGTTGACATCAAGGTTAGATTCTGTTATAAACTGGGTAGTTTTGTTATGTTTAGCAGGTACATCATAACATTTGGTGTCACAAGCTGACATCATTGTTAGATTCTGTTATAACCTGGGTATTTTGTTGTGTTTAGCAGGTATATAACATTCTGTCACAAGCTGACATCAAGGTTAGATTCTGTTATAACCTGAGTAGTTTTGTTGTGTTTAGCAGGTACATCATAACATTTGGTGTCACAAGCTGACATCAAGGTTAGATTCTGTTATAACCTGGGTAGTTTTGTTATGTTTAGCAGGTACATTATAACATTTGGTGTCACAAGCTGACATCAAGGTTAGATTCTGTTATAACCTGGGTAGTTTTGTTGTGTTTAGCAGGTACATCATAATATTTGGTGTCACAAGCTGACATCAAGGTTAGATTCTGTTATAACCTGGGTAGTTTTGTTATGTTTAGCAGGTACATTATAACATTTGGTGTCACAAGCTGACATCAAGGTTAGATTCTGTTATAACCTGGGTAGTTTTGTTGTGTTTAGCAGGTACATTATAACATTTGGTGTCACAAGCTGACATCAAGGTTAGATTCTGTTATAACCTGAGTAGTTTTGTTATGTTTAGCAGGTACATCATAACATTTGGTGTCACAAGTTGACATCAAGGTTAGATTCTGTTATAAACTGGGTAGTTTTGTTATGTTTAGCAGGTACATCATAACATTTGGTGTCACAAGCTGACATCATTGTTAGATTCTGTTATAACCTGGGTAGTTTTGTTGTGTTTAGCAGGTACATTATAACATTTGGTGTCACAAGTTGACATCAAGGTTAGATTCTGTTATAACCTGGGTAGTTTTGTTGTGTTTAGCAGGTACATCATAACATTTGGTGTCACAAGTTGACATCAGTGTTAGATTCTGTTATATAACTTTGGTAGTTTTGTTGTGCTTGGCAGGTACATCATAATATTTGGTGTCACAAGCTGACATCTGAAGGTTAGAGTCTATTTTAACCTGGGTAGTATTGATGTGTTTGCCAGATACATCGTATATCATGGTTAGATGTATGGTAATTTTCAATTTCTCAACATTTAACTATGGCAGAATGTTTACACCAGTAATTGATTTTATTTATGTGATATTGATCATGTTAACCAATGAAACAGACAGTAACTATATTGTAACATTTAATTGTCTTTGTAGAAACTGGTTTGTAGATTACAGTGTAAACACAAAACATTACTTTTGTTGTGTTTAGACAAGTACGCATAGGTAAACAAAATCAATCGGTTCCGACCCAGAGTCACCAAATTTACTTACAACTTCAGCTTAAACAGCTTTACATGATTTTGAAGTTAAAAAAAATACAGATATGCATCGTATGTAAGTAGTTCTTCAAAACGTATTAGGAACTTTTGGGGGTTTTATTTTACCTAATAGTCAATGTTCCCTACTTCAAACCATCAAATCTCTCTCCACATTTGTCTCTGTGATTTGGAGTTCCTGTGGAACCTAAACTGATGATGTAGTCAATTATTCAAGTTACAGAAAATCTCTCCCTACCCCCCCTCCCGTATCTTTTAACTACTATCCAGATGGCTCACTTTTGAAAATCAGGAAACAGTTGATTATTCAGTTTAAGTTTACTTTATTTGTTTCAAGTTGTTGCATAACTTTTTTCACTGATCTTTCTATTACAATGTTTCTAAATGTTTTGAAAATGCAAAGAATTCCATGGAAATGTGTGATTGCAATGTTAAATGAATGTCTCTCTGCTGGGTTGGGTTTTGTCCTGTTCTTTGAACAGCTTACATGATGTCGTAAGGTGGAGGTTTCAAATTTTCAAGAAGGTAAGAGAGGCCAGCCAGAGCTTAATGGGAAAGTACCCCAAGAAGTTACTGTCAGACAAAAATGAAAGTTATAAAAATGTACACACACACACACATATACATGTGTATATATATATATATATATATATATATATATATATATATATATCATGGTACTATTGCAAAAGCTTTTAAATATGAAGCATGGACAATTGTAATGTACAAAACGTATGCATACCATAACTGCTACAGAAGTACCCATAACAAATAATGGAATGCTCCAAAATAATGGTGTCAACATTTCTGAAAATGAATGATTGTCAGTTGTAACATATTGACGCTTTTATCTGATATTATAATCTGATGTCATAAAGGTATGCTTTTTTTAATTGGTCTTATGCTCCTGTTATTATTTATGCAAAAATGTTTTTTAAAGAATTATTCTTGTTATTTTTCAATATTTTGAGAGGTTTTCAAACTTTCAAAATGACCCACGTGGACACTAGGTTATCTCTTCCACCATTTTAAATAATTGGCAGTTATCATATTATCGAAAAATAGAATGTGGCATAAACCAAAGTAAAACAGACATACATGTAGCTTACTTTATTGCCTCCAGTCAAAACATACAAAAAATAAGACAATATGGAGTAAAATGATATTACATTTAGAGCTCTAGAATTTTTTAAACGAAAAATGAGCGTTCTGTTGATTGTCTTTTAACCACAGTGTATCGAGAATTAGATTGATTTTGTTACAGTAATTGCAATATCATATTATTTGCAACTGCTCAGGAGGGTTCAAAGTTTATTGATTGAGTTTAAATTTATAAAGATGCCAGTCTTTATTTGGCAGTTTGAGGGTGCTCCTATTGATTTGTAACTAAGTCAATTAAAATGGGACAAATGGATGCCAAGTTTTTCACTTGAATATTTGTACGTAAAGTCGATAAAATTAGAAGAAAATAATGGAGATCTTGCGAGTATGTTCTGGCTGGCTTCAACAATTTCAATACAGTCTCTTTTGTACATTAGAATATTTAATCTATTGGAAACGTGATAAAACTGTTGTAAAGTGAAATCTACATCATGTAATTGACATCACAATGATTTTATTATCAAGAAATAGGATTTGTCTTAACATTCATATCTTATGTATATAGTCAATTTGAAATATTTGTAAATTGAGTACTAGCATTGTTTGTCAGTTGCCATAGTTACAAACGTCTTTTTTTTTTAACATATCAATTAAATATTTAATAGCAAAGAAATAAAGAGTCTAATGTCATAGTGTACTTTGTTTATTTTTTGTTTACAAATTAATATTTCAAGTGCGATCCACTGTCATCTCTATATGTATCATATATGTAGACAGTGGAATCTCCTCATGTCAAAATTGGATCAGTCGAACTTGAGCTGATGGTCCCAATTTTTCCAGTGGAATCTCGCTATCTCAAAATTCACTGGACTGGCCAGTTGATATCCGAAATTCGAGATAATGAAAAATTTTCAATTTACATATTTTCTATTCTTATTGGATAAAGAATAAACCTACTCAGGGTACTGTATAATTCAAATTGGATTTCTCAGGGTACTGTATTATTCAAATTGGATTAAAGCAATTATTAATTACACTTTTATCTTGGCTCGTTAACGGAAGTCGATTGTCCTGTGTTTTGCAGGTAAACAAGTAATTTTAAGAATGATTTCTGTTTATAAAATGTAAACCTTCAATCACAGATGGTAACTTTGAGAAAACAAGAGACAGTTCTCTAATATTTCGATATTTCGGACCAGAAAAATACTTTAAGATAAGCGAAATTTCGAGATATCCGGAATAATAGTAATATTAATATATAGTAAAATAATCGGGACTGGTTGTTCGACTTTGACATAACCGGAATTTTGACTCATCTGATTTTGACATACTTGTAATGAGATTCCGCTGTATTTATACTATATTTACTTCGGATATCTCAAAAGTTTTTATCTTGAAAAAAGCTTATGTCAAAATAAATTTGTGGTCTGAAGTATTATATTATCATAGAACAGAAACCCCACATTATTGGAAAAAAGACTACAATTTTTTTGGTGTCATCGATTGTGAATATTTTAACTCTAAAGTCAGGGGCTCTGTAGAGACCTTTTTTGATCGTGCAAACATGCTGTGTTTACTCTTTTGAACATACATGTATAATTACAGGGAAAACAAGATGTGATTGTTACACATGACTGCCCTCGGCCATAACTACAATGATATGATACAGGTCTTAATTTCTAGCCATATTTTCACATTTTGTTGTCATTTTTCGGTATGTGTGAGTCGTGTCAAAAGCAATATCTAACAAGATCTTTGATGTTCTAATTCTGTTTGTAACTTGATTGATAATAAAAATAATAATGATAATCACACAATTTGATCAAAAAACATTTACAAGTAGATAAAGACTCAAGACCAACAGTTACTTCTACCAATATGTGATATATAGATTGGCGTAATTGGCAAGTAGAATTTACAGAATCAGCAGAATTAGAATCTAGTACGATAGTGCAGCAGAACTCAGTTTTGGTATAGCTCTATAGATTCTCTGTAGAATCTAGTACGGTAATGCAGCAGAACTCAGTTTTGGTATAGCTCTATAGATTCTCTGTAGAATCTAGTACGATAATGCAGCAGAACTCAGTTTTGGTATAGCTCTATAGATTCTGTGCAGAAAGATTATATAAGCAGAATTGAAGATGGCTGCAAATTATAGTAAAATCCATATAACCTGGCAGGGTGGAGTCTTGTGAACCCATTCTTGACCTGGACGATTTTAATTTTGAGGTAAATAAAGCATAAGATTAAAATGAAACTGACTAGATTGAGTAATCGTTCCTTCTTATCACCAAACATATGAGGGTATTCAGTGAGGAATAAAACGTTTTTTTCCTATGCCGCTTGTCATAAGCAAAAAGTGAGTAGAATCATCCGTATGATAAACGAAAGGTTACTCTGCCCCACCATCTTAATTGTGAATCGGACAATTCATTCGTACAAACATAATATACATGTATCAGGCATGTCACACAAAGTTCACAAGCCTGGAATGAACAATGGAACATGAGTGTGACAGTAAGTCGGACAGCAGAAAAGTCCCGTACAACTGTTATGTCCACTGAAGACACAAACTATTTTAATTTTTTGTTTATTTGATTGTTGTTTTACATCCTGCCAAGAATTTTTCACTTATAAGGAGATGTCACCAGATTTAGGTGAATTGCCACAAATTTTGACTCGTGCTATGGACTGACACCAATGCAGTGAGGGTTCTTGTATGTGCCACACCTTCCGTGACACGTGACCTCTGTTTTCAGTCTCATCCAAAAGACTTGTGACTTTCACTTCCTATGCCGCTCGCTTGGCGAAGAAACGGTCACTACTATTTTTTAAGATTTTGGTCTGACCCGTCAAGGAATCAAATCCAGGACTCTACCACTAGACCAGTGCAACTAATCATTTTAAGGTAGAACATGGTTATAATGGCATTGACCAGTAATGGTTAATGCTACTATAGAGACCATGCAGATACCGACTCCTCACTGCTTTTCTGCAGTTTCAAAACAATAAAGTACGATACACTACATGTATAACTAAGGCTTTTATCAAGGATATTCAGTGTGTGTTATTTCTATCCATACATTTGTTATAACATCTATCATGATGTTAGTCATATTAGTAGAAATAATTAAATTAGAATGATAATTTGGATAAAACAGTCTATGCACAAAGTCCTAGTCTATGCATTTGAATACATTGGGATCTACTTTCAACACTCGCAGTATTAATTTTTTTTTGTGGAGCAAATTGCACAAAACCTAAGGTCAGCAACATTTTTTGACTTTTTGACCAAAAAAATTTTTTTTTAATAGAAACATACACTTTTCAACAGAAATTATATTTACACCTTGTTTGAAATACAAGCTATATGTTACTATGGTTATTATTGTTGCTATACCATCATTTTGTCTTCTACCATGACTATCACATTTCTGAAACAAAACATTGCAAAGTCACCATTTTAAAAACATAGATCTTCAGATTCTCCATGGTAGATGATGCAATGAAATTTGTTTTAGTCTACTCATAAATTTTCAAAACAAACAGATTAACACTGCAATATTAGTAGCATTGCTGATTCTGGCCTTCATTTTCTGTTCTGGGATCAAATCTTCAAACAAATTCCAAAGACAAACAGTCTACAGTTATATCATAATGAAATGAAAAATATTGTAAAATTATTAATTCATATGGTTCATAAGGAAAACTCTTGCTTTTCTCAATAACAAATGATTTTGCTGGAAACAAAGTCCTTTGGGGTTCCCCCCTCAGATCATAAGAGAACTGCCATTGTGTGTTGTTTAGAAATAATGAATGCTTATGTAACTAGCTCTGATAAATGTTGTTGCATGATGTTGTAGTAATTATTAATCAAAGGCAATGCAAGTGAAAAATGAAATACTAAGTCAGATTTTTAGTTTTAAGCTGACCTGACCCAAAGGGCCCATTGTATGTTGTCCATCTGTTAACTTCACCATTTAAGCAACTTCTTGTAAAGAATCACTCTACAGATTTCAACCAAATTTGGCAGGATCTTGGTTCTAGGTATGGGCTTGAAGTTTGTTGATAAAAAGGGACTAGTATCAGTAGGAGCTCCAAAGGGGACCAAAAGGGATCTGAACTTGGTACATCTTTAAAAATATTCTCATGAACCAATAACCAGTTTTCTTTCAAAACTTTGGTATACATTATTGTTAAGTCAGTATCTACTAAATTGACAAATACTCATTTGAAGCCCGTTCTTACAGTGCCTTTAGTGGGCACTTTAAATAACATACATTACAAATGTCTTGATAATTCAAAACTGATTGAAATTTTGTATATAAATGTATATTAGAAAGTTGTTAAGAAATCATTAGTTGATTTATGTGACAGTTTCAAGATTGTAGGGTCAAAGGTCAAGGCCTCAGACACTTAACATAAAATTAAATACTTTGCTGGAAAGTAATACATATTAAAAATTGCATAATATTTATAAACGGAAAGGTTTAAATATTCTCCTTACGAACCAGTGATTAGATTTTTCTTAATTTTGGTTTTCATTATTCTTAAGTCTTTATTTACAAAGTTCTGATATGACAACAAAATCTGTTCTTTAATTAATCTTTGGCAACACCTCAAATGGCATACACTGTAGGTTACAGTTTTATACAAATGGCATATTAAGTAAACACTGATTGACTTTTTGTATACAAAAATATATTTGAAAATTGTTTGGAATTTTCTTAAGATCATTGTGAAAGAGTTCCAAGGTCATAAGGTCAAGGTCACAAGCACCTGGGTAAAGAGATAATATCAAAGTTGCATAATTGACAATATTTGCCAGGTGAGCACCTTGAAGCCCATTTCACCTCTTGTTCTATTATAGCATTACTAAATATCTAAAATAGATGTATTGCCCAAAACAATTCTAATGAAAATCTGGTAAACATTTAAATTAATGAAACATGGTTTTTGATCACTTTGATGTAGTTATAGGATTGTGACTGGAAAGAGCATCTAGTGGTTAAAGCATCCTGGGTGGTTAGAGCATTTTAAGTGGTTAGAGCATTTTAAGTGGTTAGAGCATTTTAAGTGGTTAGAGCCTTGTGAGTGGTTAGAGCATTGTGAGTGGTTAGAGCATTTTAAGTGGTTAGAGCATTGTGAGTGGTTAGAGCAGTTTAAGTGGTTAGAGCATTGTGAGTGGTTAGGACATTGTGAATGGTTAGAGCATTATGAGTGGTTAGAGCATTTTAAGTGGTTAGAGCATTGTGAGTGGTTAGAGCATTTTAAGTGGTTAGAGCATTATGAGTGGTTAGAGCATTGTGAGTGGTTAGAGCATTTTAAGTGGTTAGAGCATTTTAAGTGGTTAGAGCCTTGTGAGTGGTTAGAGCATTGTGAGTGGTTAGAGCATTTTAAGTGGTTAGAGCATTGTGAGTGGTTAGAGCAGTTTAAGTGGTTAGAGCATTGTGAGTGGTTAGAACATTGTGAATGGTTAGAGCATTGTGAGTGGTTAGAGCATTTTAAGTGGTTAGAGCATTGTGAGTGGTTAGAGCATTTTAAGTGGTTAGAGCATTATGAGTGGTTAGAGCATTGTGAGTGGTTAGAGCATTATAAGTGGTTAGAGCATTGTGAGTGGTTAGAGCATTTTAAGTGTTTAGAGCATTTTGAGTGGTTAGAGCATTATGAGTGGTTAGAGCATTGTGAGTGGTTAGAGCATTTTAAGTGGTTAGAGCATTTTAAGTGATTAGAACATTTTAAATGGTTAGAGCATTGCAAGTGATCAGAGCATTTTAAGTGATTAGAACATTTTAAATGGTTAGAGCATTGCAAGTGATCAGAGCATTTTAAGTGGTTATAACATTGCAAGTGATCAGAGCATTTTGGTTAGAGCATTATGAGTGGTAGGAGCATTTTAAGTGGTAACAGCATTATCAATGATTTATGATATCAGCATTGCAAGTGGAAAGAGCAAGGACAATTGCGAGAATAAGGTCAATAGAAAATAAAACAAAACTATAAAACAAAAAGAAATGAGTACAAGGTCAAATAAAAACTACAACAAAAAAAGAATTGATCAGTCGGTTAAGTTGTCTGGGGTGAATACATGTACGTACAGTGTTTTGTCCTTCATTGCTCTGACTTTGATTGCAAACTGCTTATTTAGTTGTTTACATATTCCAAAATGTTCAAATACCAGACATCTTGGATCGGCACATGTTTTTGATGGAAATACTTAAGTAATGTCATCTAATGAGCCTACAGCAGCAAGTGTTTATTTTCACACAATGCGGTGCTTGTCTTCATTTTCTTATTATCGCTTTAGAAGTGGGCTTATTCTGCATTCAGTTGTTGACTTTTCATATTTGTAAGAATTGTAAATACCATATGTTTATTTGGTGTATGCTCAAACACATTAAATACCAAATATCTTTTACAAGACCACTTAGCAAAAATTGCCAATGTGTTTTATTAAGCAGAAGAAACAAGCTGACTTCCGAGCATGAAAAGTTCTCTTTATCGGTTTCGATGGTGTAACACTGGGTGATTTTATGTGTTTCTTTTACTTAAAACAGGATTTTCTTCAGCCATTTGAAATTAATAGAAAATCTTTTTATCCAAATTTACAAGCTTTAGCTGTCATTTTTCTCGTTCTGTACACACGATTACATAAAGATGATAGTGTGACTAGAGGCAGTTTCCAACAGGATGTGGAACTCTTTTGTCATGGAGTTGATGTGCAGCAAGACATTTTCACCAATAAATCATTTAAATTGATCTCTGCACATGAAGGCCATTGTTTGGTAGAAACTTTTCAGTATTTTGGTTCAATCTTATGGGTGGCATTTTCCTCTAAAGATATCGATAACTTAAATCAATTTGTATCCCCCCCAAAATTGCTGTTTATAAAATGACATCAAATTTATGACATGAATTATTAGTTTCTGGGACATATTTGGATTTAAAGGTTTTAGTCATGCACAGTGTGATTTTAAACACTAAAAATTTTCATTTGTTAGCAAATGCAGTCATATTGGCATGTAGATGTTTATAAACATCCAAAGTAATGGTAGAACCAACAGTTCTAATCAGTTTATAGACCCATGAGGTTGAAGAATGAGGCATACTGTTCATCTGTCTGTGCATTCAATGTCAACATTTGCATTTCCATAATAAAAAACACTAATATGAAATAAGGCAATGCCTTGAAAGGGAGCACAACTTCTAGTTTTACAAATGTGGGAAACAGCATTCATTGTGAATCTATCTGGGGGATGTCACATGGGGAACTCCTGTCCCACAAATTGACTGGAAAGTTTAATTGTGACATCAAATATTTAGAACATTAGCTCTTCCGGTAACAATTTGACCACTAAATAAAAGTCTCCAAAATGTTTGATTTATAAGATGAAAACCATGTTGTCAGTTACACAAGAGAAGCTAAATGAATCCCAAGTATTGTGTCTTTTTTTTTTTTTTTTTTTTTTTTATTGTGGTATTTTGGCCAGGATTTTACATCAATCTCTACAACTCCACCTGGCTAGGGAGTATGAGGACTTCATATGTATGACTGACCAAATACCAGAGAGATAGAGAGAGAGAGAGAAAGAGAGAGAGAGTATTGTGTTTTAACTCTTATGAATTAAATCATATATATAAATAACATTTTTATCCAATTTGATGCATTGTGATGTAAAATTCCCAAGTTAGAATGGTACAGAACCCTGTCCCCAAAAGGGTCTATAGCCCCTGCCAATACTTGGCAATATTTGTTATGGCATTTCGAAATTTTCCTGATTGGTATACTATCTTGTGAATATTTAGTTTTTCCTAAACACATTATGGTTATGATATCACCAACATTTCAAAATGGTTGACAATGAAATTTTGTATCAAAATTAAAGTTTTTCATTTAAAGAAAAAGCACAAATTAATTCAATTTTTAAGTGAAATAAATCATTAAACTAGTAAGATAAAGACAGAACTCTACAAACCAAATAACTTTGCATCATTTTTTTTTTTGGCATTATATTTTATAACATGTTAACTAAAGAATCTGTGATCTGATAAAAGTGGTCCTGCTAATTTCACCTGTGCACAGACACTTCCAGAAGGTATCAAGAAGTTTTGAACCCAAAACAAACCGTACCCAATGAAAGACAAATCGTACACAGGGTACAATTTGTCTTTCAGTGTGTAGGATTTGTCTTGGGTATTAAGCATTTTGGATGCAAAGTGTCTTAAAAAACCTCGAAAAGAGTTTGTGCGCAGGTGAAATTAGTGCATGTGTAGCACTGCAGTTATCGTGGAAAAGGTCTATTGTAAAATTGTTAACTTGACATCTTATATGTTCATGGGTTTCTGGTGAACATCGTTGTAATTTATTGTAGTTAATTATTTATAGAACTCACAGACAGTTTTGCATGGGAGAAAACATTTGAATTTTGATAGCCATAGAAAAATATCAGGATAACCCTCAGGCTTTAGTAATTAATATTGTACATTTTCCTATATGATGTCAAGACATTCACATTTGTGGAAGCTGAAATATTGATAGGACAATATCAGTGTTCCCTTCTGAAAACTTGGGTGACATACATTTTATTCTTCTTTTGGTGATATAAACTGATCAGTAAAACCTGCCATAACCGACACCTTAATTCAGCGGACACTCTCCGATAGCGGACAGTTTGTCTATGTCCCGATTTACATTATTATATGATACTACCAGGGACTGTTTAAATAAACGGACACCCCCTCCTTACCTGGACAACAGACACAGTTGTTGGCCCCAAAATTAATAATTTTTGTAATTTTTCCTATGATCCACTTCCATTGTCACAGGCAATTTCTAACTAAGCAGTATGTCCTAACTTCTATTTTGAGAAACAAAGCTGCAATCTTTAATTTTGTGTTTTTTGCTTGATATTTATTTCCTTGCATTACATCATAACTATTGAATACAAGAACAATATGCATTGATTATATGTGTGATTGTTTTAGCGATGAATGGTCATCCTTCATTCAGCGAACACTTCTCTAACGTAACAGTTTGATCAGTCTGGCAACTGTGTGTATTTGTACATGTATAATGTCTTCACATCCAAGGGGGACGAGGAGACATATTGGTTTTACTATTGTTATCAGTCTTTCACAAAATCTTGTCTGTGCTATAACTATCCAACCCCTGCTTCATATGCATTCAAACTTTACATAATGTAAAGACATAATGACCTTGACATTTTGTGTCAAGACCTTGACCTAGTGTGTCAGAACCATGACCCTAGGTGATCCTTTGAATTTCAACGATAGAAAGATAGAGAGATAAAGAGATAGACAAACAGAAAAGAGAGAGGCGAACATATAAAGACAGATATGGACATAAGGACAGATAGAGAGAGAGAGAGAGAGAGAGAAAGAGAAGGAGGGAGATATGAACATATAAAGGCAGACATAGAGACAAATGGACAAATGGAGAGAGACAGACTTATAGAGACAGACAAACACAATGAGAGATGTACTTATAAAGACAAATGAACATAGAGACAGACATATAGAGACAGACAGACATGTAGAGACAGACAAACATAGAGACAGACATATAGAGATAGACAGACATAGAGACAGACAGACAGAAAAATAGACAGAAGACAGTGACAAAGAGAGAATAACAGAGAGTGACAGACAGACAGACAGAGAGGAAACACAATCTTAGGCTAACATGTGGCTATTTATAGAGATAATTTAGATACATTAAGATGTAGCCCTATGAATGATATATACAAGATTTTGTAATTCTCAAACAATTACCAGACAGACCCATTGTCAAAACAAGAGATGAAATAGACGACAAAATTGTACATATGTATGACAGCTGTAATATAGTTCATCTTTTTGATTCCAGAAATAGGTATGATGACATGAATTTGACAATATCTTAACATCTTGTATTTGTAAATTTCTGTGAGCACATTAAAACAGATTGAAATGTCGCATAGTTCTACAAATGTTCCTGGGTCCCCTGGGATGGCAATTCATGTTATGTTCTAGATATTATTAAAGATTATTTTTTTGATGTTTCCGCTTGCATTGCACTTTTAACAAATACAATATTTTGAAGAAAAAAAATATTTAGTAGGCTATGAAGTCTAAACTTTACAACAACTAATAAATAAGTTCTGTCGTCTTATTTAAATGTCTCTTATTGGCTCTGATGTTGGCCTAATGTAAGGTGTAAGGGGTCCTTGCTGTAGGAGAAAATTGAAGCACCTGAAAAAAACTCACTTGGCAACCACCGTACCATCTCACATACCCCTTGTCCAATCCAGGGATCAAACCCAGGTCTCATTGGTGAGAAGCTAGTGCACAAACCACTGCCCTACCTAACCACAGGCAACTAGGCTTATGAAGTTAAAGTATGGTTTTGAAAAATAGAGCAAGTATCTGTGTCCTTGAAATAACCTACAAAGTAATTCTTGTGGCAAAGTAAATAGGTTTGGACAAGGGGATTCAGAAATGCTTTATCCCAGTAATAACCCTAAATTATCTGTTTTATTATGCAGATGCAAGTTTATATATAACATGGATAATTGATGAAATACTTTTAAATTACATTACTTTCATGGTAATAAAAAATTTTAACAAACGGCTTCTCAATTTGGGTTGTGGTGGATTTTGATTGGTCAGAAAAAAAGTGTACAAGAAACTAACACACTGTTTTAAGGAAGTAAGACCAAGCTACATTTTAAGTGTTTTCAGTATTATCACTTACATGTGTGTGTGTGTGTGTGTGTGTGTGTGTGTGTGTGTGTGTGTGTGTGTGTGTGTGTGTGTGTGTGTATACAAAGCACTAAAACCAACAACACTATATATCCTAGGGTCTCGGATCTATGCAATAGATACAAGTCAGGAAAAGGGTATATAAAGCACTAAAATGTCACAACATGGACAAAGTGAAAGTCAAAAACTCACACAAATACCCACTTATACATACACACACCCGGAGAGTGAAAGAAATGTGTGTGTGTAAGTGGGTGATTGCGTGAGAGTGTGTATGTGTACGTTTTTTCATTCCATTTTATCCGTTTTGACCTGATGTAGGGAAAGGTCGTCCTTAAAATTTGACTTTCATTTTGTCCATGTCATCAGTCATTTTAGTGCTTTATATATATATATATATATATATATATATATATATATATATATATATATATATATATATATATATATATATATATATATATATATATATATATATATAGATAGATAGATAGATAGAGAGACAGACAGACAGACAGACAGACAGACAGACAGACAGAGAGACAGAGACAGACAGACAGAGAGAGTAAAATTTACAGACATATCTGACATGTAAATTAATAGTTTCCTTCATTCCATATATGTATAGATTAAGTGTGGAGGAGCTATTACCAGATGATATATGAACTTTATTGCTTGTAACACATTATTTGAAATACATGTATTTTACTTTATGTCAAGAAATGAGATTTAGCTCTTGTTTGAAGATCTTACATACATATCTGTTGTTTTGTGACTTTCAATGTGATTTTTCAATAATATTTTACATTTTGAGTAAATTTCATTATTTACATGTTAATCCATCTAAATGTCATTCATACTAAACTGATTATCAGTGAAATATTAGAATTATCTGTAAAATTTGAATTTGAACCCCCAAAATAACAGAACAGTTATTCCTAATTTTGTGTGTCAGGACTGTTTCATTAATTTGGCAATGTCCATCGATCGATTGGAGTTGATTTAACGTGCGGCGTGACTACTCAAAGCCCTTGCCACACGCCGGTGCTACCCCTGTAGCTCCGGAGAGGCTCCTTGTGTTTAACGTGCAACCATGATGGAATTTGTTACACGTGCTCGCCCCTACGGAGTAGGCTTGAGCTGAGGATCTCTTAGTGGCTTTGGCCGGTTTAGGGTCCTCTTCTCCCTGGGTTGGTCGGCCCTCGGCTCCCAAATGGGAGGGGCCTTCTGGTAGATCATCGACCGGCTCCTCTGTGTCTTGTGGCTCTGGTCCGATGCCTGTGGAGACCCCGGGTCCGAGGTGGGGAGTGAGGCACAGCTGCTAAGTCACAATGGCAATAGAATTTTGAATTTAGAAGATTTACGGCCACCTAATTTTTGACGGACAGTCTAAATAAGATGTTTATTTATAGAGAAATGCCAATATGATAAAAGAAGTGCATTAACCGAATGACATAACCAAGGTGTTTAACGTGGAGTTGTCCATGCTCGCACGTCTGTGTACCTATAAGAGGTAAACAGAATGATGTGCATTTGCCCAACATTAAGGTTGGTTAAATGCTATCACATACGTTTATTTAGGTGTTAATGTATTTTGTGTTACTTTGAGAGGTATTTTGGGAGCTTAAAGCTTATTTAAGGCAATGTCATTCACCACTTTGACCTTTGCTGTTGGTCAATACAACAAGGTTTGTTTCACACAAGTTTTTCATTTGTTTGGCAATATCTGTACTTTGACCTATGCAGTGGGCCAATACAGAAATCCAGTTGTTGATCTGTAACCTCAAATTTTATGTCTGATGCAAAAGTTATATCAAAGTGACCAGGGATTTTCCGCCCAATCATGCAGGTCAGAATTAAGGCCCCATTCCCAATTGCAAAAACAATGCATTTTTTTCCCAATGTGCAGTCGCAATTTCACAATTGAAGTTATATGACAATGAATTGAAAGAGATTCTTGTATTTTCACATAGTTTTGTGCATTTCTAGATTTCCCAATTCCAATAAAATATTGCTAAAATTCCCAATTCAAAAGGCCCAGGCCCAATTCCCAAAAGAGTGTTGAAAATCCCTACAGTCTGTGTTATAGTGGTGTAGGTCTACCCTGGAATTTGAACCAGGCACCGTTAATGTGTGTGACAAACACTCGGACACCAAATCAGTAGCAGCAGATAACTAATCTGTTACCTGTCAATCAAAGGAAAATAAGCAACTCATGTGACCATTCGGACATGATAAAACAGTTTTAAAACAAACATAAAAAAAATACAGTGGATTTCTCAGTAAAAGTCTGGGCATGTTTAACAACTTATATTATTTAACATATATTATAATATTGCATATTGCGATATATGATTTGATATGTACAACTCGTTATGCTATTTATAAAGAGTTTGATAGACGACAGATGCATAGACGTTTGATTTCAAGCAAGTCCGATATCTAATTATTGATATAATAAAATGTCTGACATACATCGTACTTCATCATCTAATGTTGCATCTGACATGGTGTCGAATCTAAAAGACATTATAGTTTCGCCTTGAACATATGTATGAATGAAAAAAATCACTGATCGATGATTTTGTGGCGATAATTAAATTTTCTACATGATACATAATCTTCAGGGGTAAATACAAAACGCAACACTTTGTTCGATATACTTTGATCACAAAAGGAAATCTCTCCGAACACGATAGAAAATTGAGAGAACTTTATAAAGTATCAGCAGCTTCAAAGACTTGTCATCATTTTAGTCCGGTTTGTTGGAACCAATTTAAATACATTTCAGGCTCGTAAAACGTGAAGCCTCATAATGCTGATCTTCTGAAGTCACTGCTTAACATTTTCCGTAACTTTTAAGATCTTGTCTTTTTTGGTGTTCAAAGCAAGATTTATGTAAGATGTCAGCTATAAAGAATTTTTACTTTAATGGAAGAGGCCATATGATGTTGTTAATATGTGACACTGGAAGCTCGTCTAATTACAGTCTATCAGTAAACTTTTCTTCTTCACAGTTTTCTTATTTACTTTTTTTTTTTTTATTATTTTTTTTTTTTTTTGTTGCATGGATTTACCTACCTTGATTAATTTACAAATGCCAAGTTTTGTGCTGCTGTAAGCTACCAAGTATAAACACAGAATCTAAACTAAAGAAATTTTTCTTGTTGATTTTCTCTTGCAAACTGAAACAAAGTATTTTTTCTTTCCCCATGGGTACATTTTCCAAAAGAAATTTGGTTAATTGAACTAAAAATCAAAAGTTGTAAAATACAAAAATTCATTTTATTCACCCACAAAAAAATGACCAGCTCAACCTGTTTTATAGCGATAATGACTGCCTCTTTTCTTTTTTTGGACAAAAACTGTAAATTTTCTTATTTTCAGATTAGAATCAAATCAAAGAAAAGATATCTTCTGTATATGTAGCTAACTATCTACTCTTAATAATCTGCCACAGGACAATGCAGTCTGAATAATTACGTAGTTCGAAACATAGTTTGAAAACATATTTTTCAATCTCAAATTTTTTTTTAATAAGGAAGATGTCAATGCAGTTTGAAAAAAAAAAATCAACTTAAAAAATATCTAAAATGCACAACGGAAAATGTACCAGTATCTTAAATTGTACCAGATTTCAATACAATCTGATGAAAAAATGCACAAAGTTTAAAATTGAAAAACATGTCATTTTACAAACTGCATTTCTACATAGGTAACACAATCAGTTATGAGCCAGTGGTGAAGCTCGATTGCAGTGTCACCATTCTACTGGATTGCAATACACTTTTGTATCGCTGTTTCAAGTACACACAGTAAAACTTGCTTAAAACAAATTTCAAGGGGCTTAATTGTTCAATTTGTTATAAGGACAGTTTGTTTTACAGTTATAGCGAAGAGAACCGAAGAGTTACAATGTAATTCATTAAGAATTTGGGCTAACTTAGAATTTAACTGGGGAAGTAAAAATAAAACCCAAAACATTTTTGTTACTTTTAATTTACACAGCTTATTTAATCGGAGAGTATGCCTACTTACGCTTAGCAAAAAAGTCAAGATTTTGCTCTTGCGTTATGATATTGATTACTTTGTTATGATATTGATTACTTTGTTATGATATTGATTACTTTGTTATGATATTGATTACTTTGTTATGATATTGATTACTTTGTTATGATATTGATTACTTTGTTATGATATTGATTACTTTGTTATGGTACTATGAATGATGTTATTAAGGACATCAAAGGACATATAAATTGGTTTGGTACGCGCAAAAGTTTGTTATATAAAATTTCTTAATGGTATATAAAATTCATTGTAAAAAAGTTTTTCAACGAAGAATATATAGAGGTGCAGATGGGGATTATAGAGGTGCAGATGGGGATTATTTGTTGTCTAGTTATGTGCATGAATTCTTACAAACCGAGTTCGTTATATTTAAGTTTTACTGTATATACATTGTAGTCCTCTCACGCATTAGGGCCTACAAGAAATATTATGAAAGTGGTGGGTACATCTGTACCTACATTATATCATCAATTTCAATGAGTCCTTTGATGTTTTGAACTCGTTATCTGTCATTACTTGAGATTGTGTTGGCGTTCGGTGTTGGGTGTTGGCGTTCATTTTACACTCTCTGTGACTAAAAGATTACATTTGGATGATTCTATCATGGATCCAAGTCTGCCTCTAAAGGCGTAATTTACACTCCGGAATTATTCTACAGAGATGAGTTAGGCTAATTTGTGCAACTGTCTAAACAGCCGTTGACATTTTCCACAATTAGATTGTGAGCTTGTTAAAGATGTGTGAAACTCCGTAAAAAAAACAACAGGTCCTTAAACGTAGTCAAGACTTGAATATCCAGACCAAACACATAATTAGGAGCTGTATCGCACTAGTGTAAAGAGAAGCTTATAATATCAGCTTGGGCGTGCAAGTAATTATGTAATTATGTACATGGAAATTTCCATGTGGATCAGAAATATTATGTGAAATTTTTACCAAATCAATACTGGACTTACATGTAGCTACCATATTTGTCGGGGAAAGTATGTGGCAGCTGTCTTATGCGTCTGTCATTATCATACATATACGACAAAAGAAAATACATCAATTCTCATTTAGAAAAAAAGTAATTTCATAAAGTAATGATCAAACATTTTTATATGTCTTACGATGAGAGAGAGATAATTTCAGGACAAAAGGCTCGAAGCGTTATTTAAAAATCAAATATTATGATTAAGATGCATGTACTGTTTGAGTTAGTTGACCAAATGGAAAAAAAAGACAAAAAAAAATTAACATGTGTTATTTTCTTTTCTTACTTTCAAATTCTAGCTTGGACTACAGATGTAAAAAGACTATAATGATATTAAAACGAAGAGAAGTATGTGCCTTCTGCTGTATTCAAGTAAGTATATCAACAGTTGTGATGTTTCACATTAAAAAACTTTTGATTTTGGTTAAAACATGAGCATCCACAAAATTTCATGAAATTCTATTCTATTTATTTTTTGTTTGTTTGTTAATACAATGTATTACAAATATTACTATTAACTGAAAAGTATCGAGAACTTTCAAAAGTTTGCCTTTTGTTTTATTTCTGTTGGGGTTTTTATGCCACAGTCAAAAAATTTTCAGTAAAATATTGGCGTGCAAATTTTCAATAGTGGCAGAGAAAACACGATTACCATACAACATATGCAGGGAAAAAGCCACTGGTCCTCTGCAAATAAAGTGGCAAACTTTCTCACAAAATCAGCTCAGGTTCCTGTGTGGCTCCAACTCCCGATGATTACAGTAACTTAAAAAATCAGGGTAAAATTTCAGCCTAGAACCTGCACTGTTAAGAGGTAAGAGACTTCATGTTTTCAAGTCTGATGCTCTAGTCACTGGGCCACCGATCCAGAATTAAGACTCGCAGAGTAAAACAAAAGAACTATCATATCTAAAGACACATTTTAATTTTCACTAATACTGAGAAATGTCGATTCATGGAATCTTTCAACTTAATTTTAATTATATTGGATTATTGTTCATTAGATTTGATGATATCCCCGAAATATATAAAGGTTAAATGTACAAATATTACTGCATTATGGTTGAACTTACAACAGATAACATCCTAGTCTCCATCTAGGTGCCGAATTGTCCCGCTATAACATTGACCTTAACGAGATATCAAATTGCAACTTCTGCCTCTTTATAAAAATACCAAGGGAGATTCTTGAGATGTTGTTCTGATAATAATTGTAAATGTCATGCCAAGACCACTTGAAGACATTGACTTACAACCTGCAATAAGGGGGGGGGGGGGGTTAGGGGTATGGCTGTCGCAATGTCCTCATTTAAATCCCTTTCCACAATTCTTCAAATATATATCATTAAAATAAACTCGCATTGTTTGAGATGCAGTCGTAATTGTTACAACATCTACCTCTCATAAGAAAACTGTATTTATCAATTATTTCGTAGTTTTTTTTGGTTTTTTTGGTGCGCTTTTCTATAATCTTACTTGTAGAAATAATTACGGTAAACAGAACTATCAAATTAGATTACGTTTCCGACTGCCATTGATAACAGATTAACTAATCAGGTTTTACAGACAAGTGTGAACATAACTATGATAGTTCCAGGCATTGGATACTCTAGGCAATATGTTTAATGGACTTGCAATATTCCTGTAGGGAAAAAAAATATTTCAAAGATAAACACTCGCTCTTTTGAATTACAATGTATTTGGAAAGGTTCATTTTAAGTGGTGTCTACCCAACCAGTTATCTAGACTAGTGATCGGAAATCGTCATCAACTGACACTCATGTTGACTTGATACTATCAGTAAATACTTGAAAGGTCTGTGTACTTATAACTTGTACCCAAAAAGTACATCTGATCTTATCAAAACCCTAGGGTTTTTTTGCTTTGTGTTTTGTTTGTAGGTCACCCGAGCTAAAGGTTCAATGTGACCTATTGTGACTGTCTTTTGTCTCTCGTCGCACAGCCTCTGTCATGTGTCGTCCATTGTTTAACGTTTACTCATTTTCAACCTATTCTCAAAAACCGGGCGGACCAATTTTCAGCGATGTATATTAAAATAGATATATGTGTAGGCTAGGATGAAGCCATAGGCTTCATTCGAGGCACGAAGTGCCGAGAGGGGGTAGCTGCGGGAGGGGGACTTTTTTTGTGTTGGCCTATTAGCCTATATGGAATATACGCTGTTGATTTTAAGCAGTCTTAGCAAGAAGTATCCCCATAGAAATCTGCATAATGTTTGCAAATGATGAGGGGCAAAGATTAATAGTGGTCCAAAAAGGACAAAATTTGGCACAACTTTAAAAATCTTCTCATGAGCCAGTGATCAGATGACTTTCAAATTTGGATGCATAATTATTACATTAATTTTCTATAAAGTTTTGTAATGAAAACGAAATCTAGGGAGTACTTCAATAACATAAGTACAGTTTTATATAAATGGCTTAATAACTCAAAACTGATTGACTTTGTGTACTAAAGATATATGAGAAAAATGTTAAGGTCATATCTAAGGATCATTTTGAAAATTTCAAGGTCATATGGTAAAAGGTCAAGGACATTTTTTCAAGATTGCAATTAACCATCTCCATAGAATTTGTCGGATTTTCACAACATTAAGTATAGTCATAAATATTACTGATAAAAGTTATAAAGTGACTCCAGTAAGTTGTGAGAGGTTTTAGTTAGCCCAATGAATCAAACTAAATCCAGCTATTGTCACTTTTCCGATTTCCGAAGTGAGCCACACAGACAGTAACAATGTCATTAGTGGGATATCTATAATAATAAGCACCGAACCTCAAACCTTGTTATAGCATCTTGCTGCAATGTTGAATGTTTCAGAGTCATACTTAACGCCATTGGCCCTAGAGTCACATTTGGACTGGTCTAAGTAATTGATTTACAGAAGAGTCCATTTTTTTCAGGGCTTAATGAGGACTTTACATACTTAGATTTCAATAAAAAAAAAAATGGATCTATAATGTTGCTGTCAATGATATGCTAAGAAATGCTGATAAATAACAATGGATATAGACAGATGTTACTGGCCGATTCACATAACTTAGGGTGATTCACATAAATTGGGGCAGAGCAACCTTTTGCTCATCATAGGGATGATTCTACTTACTTTTCAGTTAGAACAAGCTTCAAAGGTGTTGTGTGATGTTATGCACTAGGTACATGAAGGAATGAGGACAAGTACACAAAGATCCCCTGAGGGAGGTGGTCTTTATATAGAGGTTGATTTATATACAAATGGTACTTTCAACCCCATAGTCTATAACAAAGTGACCTTAAAGCATTAGAATAGATCATTTAGATATTATGGGTGAAAGGATTAATAAGAAATGTTTGAATCAAAAGTCTTTTTTTTTAAAAAACTAACAAGGTTTGTCATTATTATTATTATTTTTTTTTTTTTGCTACAGCATGTTAATGCTCTATCCCAAAATACAAAGCAAGACCAGCAGTATGGACCATGTCAGTAATATGAAATAGTCTGGGCCCGGGGCCATAAAACTTCTTGTCTATGGTCTCGGGCCCTGTATTTTTCAGGGCGTAATGTGTTGATTTGAGTTAAATCAAAATTTAAGTTCAGAGCCTGTTCTTTTCAGAATGAGAAATAATAAGTGAACAGTGAGGATTCCAGTAGTCAGTGTCATTTATTTATCAATATATATACCAAAATATATACAAATGTACATAGCTTAAGGTGAATTCTGTGAAATGTTGTCTGGTTTTAAAAACCATGCTGCTAGTCAACAATTAGAAAGACTGCAGCATAAAGATGGTAAAAATAGAGTTTGTAAATAATATGGCAATTAATAAACATGTACTTTATACGTATATAACATTGTGTTTGTTAGTATATAAACATCACCAACATGGCTTGTGCAATTCGTTAGCTTACAATTTAACGAGAAAAACGTAATTGTTATCCTACTTTTAAAGTCGACTGGTATTTTATATATCGGACACCTGTACTCTTAAGATTTTCTTGTTTTGCTGACATCCCCTTTTAGGATGCGCTTTACTTTTAAAGTCTACTGATATTTTACATATCAGATACCTGTTCTCTTAAGATTCTTTTGTCTTGGTGACATCCCTCCTTTAGGAACCACTCTACTTTTAAAGTCTACTGGTATTTTGCATCAGTTTACCTGTACTTCAAAGATTCTCTTGTTATGCTGACATCCCCCTATTAAGATGCACTCTACCTTTAGAATCTTCCGGTATTTTTTATATTGGCCACCTATTCTCTAAAGATTCTCTTGTTTTGATGACATCCCCTATTAGGATGCACACTACTTTTAAAATCTACCGTTATTTCATATTTCAGTTACCTGTACTCTTATGATCCTCTTGTTTTGATGACCTTTAAAGTCTACTGGTTTTTCATATTTCAGCTTCCTCTTAATATTTTCTTGTTTTGCTGACATCCCCCTATTAGGACGCACTCTATTTATAAAGTCTCCTGGTATTTTATATATCAGTTACCTTTACTCTAAAGATTCTTTTGATTTGCTGACATCCCCTATTAGGATTCACTTTACTTTTAAAGTCTCCTGGTATTTCATATTTTAGTTACCTTTACTCTAAAGATTCTCTTGTTTCGCTGCCATCCCCTATTAGGATGCGCTCTACTTTAAAAGTCTATTGGTGTTTTATATGTCGGCCACCTGTACATGTACTCTTAAGATTCTCTTGTTTTAGGAACTTAAAAGTTTTTCAGATCTTTTGAGCATTAATTTCTAAGCAGTGTGATATGACAGCAAAGTAAACACTTTGTTGCATTGTGATAGCGCTGGTTAAAATTTTGTTCTCTTCAACCTGTAGATGGTAGTATATCTCCCTGAAAGTGATCGATGCTAATGAAATATTGAATAAATCCTTAAAAAATTCTAACAATAAATAGCATACATAGATGTATAGTACATTCCTCTATGTATTGTTTTTCTAATACTATATACAATGTATGTATTGTATCTGTGATCTGTTTACCTGTACACGCAAGTATCTGATCAGCTGTTACATTTTGTATTTTCTACCTGTTTTTATTGAAGATCACCTGTATCATCATCAATATTGTTTGTAAAAGATTTGTTTTCTGTGCAATTTCAAATAAACGGGAGTCCATCGGTATTCTTGATAATCTCTGTCATGTTTTATCTTGATCTTTTTAGAGAGAGAGAGAGAGATTAGGAAAAAAAAATCATAATGCTAATTGCTTAATGCAGGTTTGTACATTTACAAAGAATTTTGTCAATCGGTAAGGCATTGGGTCCTATCGTTATGAAAATGTACAGCTAATCAATTCGTGGAATTAAACATACTGTTATTGATTAGAATCTAACCATTCAAAAACATTTACCTAATTTTAAAACTCGTGTTTCTAATTTTATTATGAGAGATGTGTATAACTTACTGTATTGTTGGAACTCAATAAATTCATTTATTTATGTCTGTAGTTGAAAGTGTAACTTAGGCAGTACTATAACACAGAGGAAATTAGTCACAAGAAGCAATTGGACTTTGTTGAATATATATCCACCATTAATTCTATAACAGTATTGGAAGATTTAGTTTCTGGGAAATTACGGTTCCATTTCTCTACACCTACATTGTGAAAACTGCTGGCTAGATGAACGGAGCAAACAGTTTCGTAGATAGAAAATTAATATTTCAATGAGCAGATATTGTATGTATGCTCAAGTGTTTGGCTGTGTTGGCTATAAGGCTAATGTTGAACACTGCTTTGAGAACTAGCAGTTCCGTAGAAGGAGAGAGGCTTATTGATGTTTAGGTTTATAGCAGCAACTCTTTCAGGTAAGGGGGATATATATATATATGTATATATATATATATATATATATATATATATATATATATATTATATATATATATATATATATATATATATATATATATATATATATATATATATATATATATATACACGCACACACATATACACTCATTTTGTTGTCAACTTCTCTTTGTCTTTGTTTTAAATATATATACTCTTTGTGTGTGTTTGTGTGTATATATGTATGTATGTATATATGTGTGTGTGTGTGTGTGTATATATATATATATATATATATATATATATAGTGTAAGAGAGAGAGAGAGAGAGAGATAGATACTGGATAACATAATTACAACTTTGATTTGCTACTTTACAGTTATGGGATGATTTCTGTTAGACTTCTCAGCCTTTTGAGAGTCTGTAACCATTAAGTGTTTTAGTAATCACTGGTACTTAGTGAAAATCATAAAGTCTAGCAAAAATCAGGACCTTCAAAATCATTTTGATATGTGTTGGAAAAGAAAGAAAACAAATATGTTGATAAACATTTGAAAAGTGGACTTGTTTTTGTTACTACTTTCCATTCTTTATCTCAATGATTATTGCTGTAATATCTGTATTATAAGTAATAATAGATTCATCAAAGGTTTACGGTCAAAAGGGGGGCTAATCATGTCAGTTTAATCTAGTCACGTCGTTTTTTCTGGTGATGTGTCATCAGAAATAACATTTTGTCTGATCATACATCATCAGAAATAACATTTTGTTGGTCATATCATCAGAAATACCATTTTGTTGGTCATATCATCAGAAATACCATTTTGTCAGTTATATATCATCAGAAATAACATTCTGTCAGTCTTATCATCAGAAATAACATTTGTCATGTTTCTTGACATATAACATTTTGTCTGTTCATGTATCCTTAGGTATGACATTGGCCGGTCATCTTTCCTTACAAAATACTTAAGTCATGTAGTTGAGTAACATGTAGAAGACCCATTTTAAATTTTGAGACAACCCCTTTTTAAAGACGGGTCATATAGCAATAACCTTGTTAGTTTTTACTTTCATTTTTTAGCTGACACCTAGGTTCCTAAATACTCATTCTTGTTTTGTTCTTAATTAAATATATTAATTTAATAAGTGGAACACAATGAGTGGGATTCCAAGTATTGTAATTGTATTCCTATCATATATAGAGAGCTCATATCATTGATTGGATTTCATGTTACATAAATGTTAGTCAAGAGGCAGAGAGTGATCAGTAGAAACACCCAACCCAAATTATAAAAAGTCAAATAAACATCAGTAGTTTGTGTTTTATTATAGGAATGGTTTAATGGTTCTGATCATAGGTGTGTATGTGTGTGTGTGTGTGTGTGTGTGTGTGTGTGTGTATGTGTGTGTGTGTGCATATGTGTTTGTGTGTGTGTGTGTAGGTCACTAAGTATGTGTGTTTGTGTATGTGGGTGTGTAGGTCACTAAGTATGTGTGTGTGTGTGTGCATTTGTGTGTGTGTGTGTGTGTGTGTAGGTCACTAAGTTTGTGTGTGTGTGTGTGTAGGTGACTAAGTGTGGTGTGTGTAGGTCACTAAGTATGTGTGTGTGTGTATGTGGGTGTGTAGGTCACTAAGTACATGTATGTGTTTGTGTGTGTGTGTGGTCACTGTGTGTATGTTTGTGTGTGTCACTAGGTGTGTGTGTCTATTTGTAGGTCACTAAGTGTGTGTGTGTGATTACTAAGTGTGTGTATGTTTGTGTGTGTGTGTCACTAAGTGTATGTCTATGTGTAGGTCACTAAGTGTATATGTGGGTATGTAGGTCATTAAGTGTGTGTGTGTGTGGTCACTAAGTGTGTGTGTCTATGTGTAGGTCACTTAGTATGTGTGTCTGTGTGTAGGTCACTAAGGGTGTGTGTCTGTGTGTAGGTCACTAAGTGTGTGTATGTTTGTGTGTGTGTCACAAAGTGTGTATGTTTGTGTGTGTGTCACTAAGTGTGTGTGTCTGTGAGTGCCTGCTTGTGTCTGTGTTGTTATTATGTATCTACAGACTAACCAGAACATTGTTGATTTTTACAAATTATCTATTATGTTGTTTTTTAAGTGTATAATTAGTTTAACACTGTATATATCATATGTCAGGTGTAATAGACAAAGAACAGCTGTTATATCAACTTTTATCAAGTAATACAGGTTTATTAACATTACAGAAGGAACATATAAAAATGATAAAAATATTAGCATTGTAAGGCTAGATGAAGCTCCCAGATTGTCAGATGTGTCTATAGATAGTAGTAACGCAGTACTAGACTGATATCACTAGTATATAACTTGACAGATATCCGTGAGGGATTACTTGACTGTCAGATGTGTCTATAGATACTAGTAACATAGTACTAGACTGATATCACTAGTATATAACTTGACAGATATCCGTGAGGGATTACTTGACTGTCAGATGTGTCTATAGATAGTAGTAACACAGCACTAGACTGATATCACTAGTATATAACTTGACAGATATCCGTGAGGGATTACTTGACTGTCAGATGTGTCTATAGATAGTAGTAACACAGCACTAGACTGATATCACTAGTATATAACTTGACAGATATCCGTGAGGGATTACTTGACTGTCAGATGTGTCTATAGATAGTAGTAACGCAGTACTAGACTGATATCACTAGTATATAACTTGACAGATATCCATGAGGGATTACTAGACTGTCAGATGTGTCTATAGATACTACTAACACAGTACTAGACTGATATCACTAGTATATAACTTGGCAGATATCTGTGAGGGATTACTAGACTGTCAGATGTGTCTATAGATAGTAGTAACGCAGTACTAGACTGATATCACTAGTATATAACTTGACAGATATCCATGAGGGATTACTAGACTGTCTATCAGTCAGGGATTACTTGTTGTTGATATCAGTCAGGGATTACTTGACTCTGATTTCAGTAAGGGATGACTTGACTAATATCAGTAAGGGATTACTTGACTGTGATATTAGTAAGGCATTACCTGACTGTGATATCAGTCAGGGATTACTTTCCTGTGATATCAGTCAGGGATTACTTGCCTGTGATATCAGTGAGGGATTACTTGACTGATATTAGTAAGGGATTGCTTGAATAATATTAATGAGGGATTACTTGGTGTTGATATTAGTAAGGGATTACTTGACATTGATATCAGTAAGGAATCACTTGACTGTGATATCACAGATTTTTTTAAATTCCCAGAAAAATCCAGTAAATTTTACAAAAGTCCGGTGAAATCTATCTGACAACTGGTCCAAATGACCATCAATTTTGATATCAGAAAGGGGTTACTTGACTATGATATCAATAAGGAATTACTTGACTATGATATCAGTAAGGGATTACTTGACTGTGAGGGATTACTTGACTATATCAGCCATGGATTACTAGATGTTGATATCAGTTAGGGATTACCTGACTGATATCAGTAAGGGATTACTTGAGTATGATATCAGTGAGGGATTACTTGACTGTGATATCAGTAAGGGATCACTTGACTGTGAGGGATTACTTGACTATATCAGCCATGGATTACTAGATGTTGATATCAGTTAGGGATTACCTGACTGATATCAGTAAGGGATTACTTGACTATGATATCAGTGAGGGATCACTTGACTGTGATATCAGTAAGGGATTATATGATTGTGATATCAGTAAGGGATTATATGATTGTGATATCAGTAAGAGGTTACTTGACTGATATCAGTGAGGGATTACTTGATTATAGTATCAGTGAGGGATTACATAACTATAGTATCAGTGAGGGATTACATGACTGTAATATCAGTGAGGTTAACTTGACTATGTTTAGCTGTTATTATCTATGGTGTATTATCTAACTGATTATCTAACTGTTATACCTTTAGTTCACGATTCTTCTTCTGTTCTGTGTGACAACTACTACCTTTTATACATCATATATTAGTTTTAAAATGATTATCTATTATTTATCATGAAACTGATGTTTAAATAGGAAGATATCATTAAACTTTCAGCATTATTTAGTAGCAAACAAAAGTCACAGTCAGGTTTAGATTTCCAATGTATATATTTGACCATCAATCTTCCAGTCTTATCCCACATTTGCCAGCTGTAAATTTTGCTGTTGTATTTGTCTTCTGCTTAATGAAATGCTAGCTCATTTCCATAATGTTTCTCTAAGGGTTTGTAATGTTGAAATAGGTCTAATCTTATTTTGGCATTTGGTCCTGGAAACATGAAAAGAAATTATATCCGCTTTTAATTCATTTATTTATTCATTTTATTGGTAAGAGAGAAGTTGTAAAATTTTTCACCATAGGACAAATGTAATCTTTATGAGACATATTGCTGGTATCTCGTTAAAAACTTCCGTGACTTTAACATACACTCATGGTCAATATAAACAGTCAAAATTATTGGAAAAGTGACAAACTTACTGGTGAAAAAAAGGAGAAAACCCATGAAGAATATGTTGATTTCTTTGTGTGATTTTTAGGAAACTTTTACAGAATTACTTGAAATTGTATCTTATTGTAGAGAATTTCTATAAACTGAAAAATATCAGGTTCATGAAACTAATGTTCTGGAAAGTTCTTCACTCTATATACCATGTAAAATGTGTATAGTCAGTAGAGAGAATCTTACAAAGCAGTTAAAATGTGTATAGTTGTTAGTGAGAATCTTACAAACCAGTTAAAAGATGTATAGTCAGTAGTGAGAATCTTACAAACCAGTTAAAAGATGTATAGTCAGTAGTGAGAATCTTACAAAAACAGTTAACAGGTATATAGTCGGTAGTGAGAAAAACAGTTAACAGGTATATAGTCGGTAGTGAGAATCTTACAAACCAGTTAAAATGTGTATATTATAGTTGTTAGTGAGAATCTTACAAACCAATTAAAAGGTATATAGTTGTTAGTGAGAATCTTACAAACCAATTAAAAAAAGTTGTTAGTATATAGTTAAAATGTATTAGTGAGAATCTTACAAACAAATCTTACCAGGTTATAAAGGTAGTTAATATAGTTGTTAGTGAGAATCTTACAAACCAGTTAAAATGTGTATAGTTGTTAGTGAGAATCTTACAAACCAATTAAAAGGTATATAGTTGTTAGTGAGAATCTTACAAACCAATTAAAAGGTATATAGTTGTTAGTGAGAATCTAGTAAAAAATAGTTGTTAGTATAGTTAAAATGTGTTAGTTAGTGTGAGAATCTTACAAACCAGTTAAAAGGTATATAGTTGATAGTGAGAGTCTTACAAACCAGTTAAAATGTGTATAGGTGGTAGTGAGAATCTTACAAACCAGTTAAAAGGTGTATAGTTGGTAGTGAGAATCTTACAAACCAGTTAAAAGGTATATAGTCAGAATCTTACAAACCAGATTAAAAGGTTTTACAAACCAGTTAAAAGATGTATAGTCAGTAGTGAGAATCTTACAAAAACAGTTAACAGGTATATAGTCGGTAGTGAGAATCTTACAAACCAGTTAAAAGTTATAAATGTGAGAATCTTACAAACCAGTTGTTAGTGAGAATCTTACAAACCAGTTAAAATTAAAAAGTTAAAAGGTATATAGTTGTTAGTGAGAATCTTACAAACCAATTAAAAGGTATATAGTTGTTAGTGAGAATCTTACAAACCAATTAAAAGTTAAAATGTGTATAGTTGTTAGTGAGAATCTTACAAACCAATATAAAGGTATATAGTTGTTAGTGAGAATCTTACAAACCAATTAAAAGGTGTATAGTTGTTAGTGAGAATCTTACAAACCAGTTAAAAGGTATATAGTTGATAGTGAGAGTCTTACATACCAGTTAAAATGTGTATAGTTGGTAGTGAGAATCTTACAAACCAGTTAAAAGGTGTATAGTTGGTAGTGAGAATCTTACAAACCAGTTGAAAGGTATATAGTCAGTAGTGAGAGTTTTACAAACCAGTTAAAATGTGTATAATCGGTAGTGAGAGTCTTACAAACCACAATAAAGATGTATATTAGTAGTCATTAGTTACAGTGGCTGGGGTTAAGACTAATGAGACAGACAATGCATGTCTCCAGTCTTGAAGGCTATCCTAATTGTATTAAACAAAGACTTTATAATTTACATTATTATCTCGGTAATTTCTGTGTTCCTTCCCTCTCTTTTGACATAAGAGATTTTCTGGCTGTGTGGGTTTTAATTACAACATCATTTTTTCCCCTAATGCAATGATCTAGTGAGTTATCAAATTAGATTCTCGATCATTACTACAGAACTGTCGACAGCATCCATTTACCATTTCCAAGCTGTAAAAGGAAGAAGAACTTAAATAAGCATTTATTGTTATGTGTACATACAAACACCGGTTATAGGCTGTAATATAATTCTCTCTGAATGATAGAAAATTAATTAGCTTATGTGTTTATCTATGTCTGAATTTGTTAAGAAAGGTTCAGTACAGAATTCATCTTCTTTTTTCTCCCATTATATATTTTTTTTTCATCCAATAATGTTTTGTCATAAATAATATGCCAAGGATAGTTGTCTATTTTTTCAAAAATAAATATTGGGATATGATTCTTGTAATCAGCTTTATATAGTTATAACTGTTCTTTCTCAGCATTGGTTTTTAAACATGGTTAAAAAAGGTCAATGTCAAGGTCATACATATTTAAGGTCATTCAAAGTTTACGGTCATTTAAGGTTTTGGGTCAAGTGTGTCTATATTTGTACATGTAAAGTGAGCTTGTAGTGTTAGACAACCATTATGAAAGACAGTTCGTGACTATGGTTATGATGTCATAAGGAAAAACACCAGCTTTGTTTACAGCTTTGTTTACAAAAATGAGCCCAGTGATCTGATTGGTCGCCATTAGTGACTTTGGATTTTTGGACACCCGGAATACTACGTTGTGTGAAAATTTGAAGTAAAAATGCAACGGAGGTTGCAAAATATTGATCTTTCAGCCTTATTTGAACCAGAGGGAGTGACAGTGATCTGATTGGCAATTCATCATTAATGAAATGGGGCACCTATTGGGGGTCCACAAGGTGCAAATTTAATAGGTGAAGAAATATTACACCTAGAACTAATATTTTATCATTTATTGGTTTTGCCCCCACCCTCTCCTACAAACGTGCACATGTTCTTTATATCATATAGTTATGGTTATGCATAGTGACTAATTTTATCAAAAATATTTTGGAAATGATGTTTCTGTTGTAAATTTTAAACTCATTTGAATGAAATAAAGACTGGTTGAAGGGCAAAATCTACATATTGGTCATTTTATTCATGCAGTGTATTTTTGTACCTTTAGTTGTAAAAAAAGGGTAAAAACCATCTCATTTTTAAGAAAATTGTATTAAACTGCATTTCAGCATTTAAGTCTCATCAGTAAAATATTTCATGCCATATACACTGTAAACAGTATAAAAATTTATTTAAATACCCCCTATGCTGATCTGTACACAAGAATTTCCATATTGTGGTTAGGTCATATTGTGTTAAATTTGGGTAATAGATAATTTGTAAATAAAATATTTTCTTTAGAAATAGGGCGTTTTAACATTTTTTTTTTCATAATCTATCAACATTTTAACCTGTAGAAGTACTTTGCATGTTTTCATGTTTTCTAAATATTCAGTCATGCATTTTTTTGGCAAACTTAACACTCTCTTGGGGTCATATCAGACAAAAATTAACACCTGATATTGACTTTTTACTGGGACTTGCATTTTGACTACACCATTTAAGTATCAGTCATTTTAAAGTCAGACTCATTTATCTGCCCTCTGAACTTACATCATGAGACTGTAATGAAAACAAAACATGGACATGTCTGAAAATGGGTCTTGAAATGTGTTGTATGTTAGGGTATCCCCCTCCGAGAAGTTTTACACTTTTATTAAGGGTGCACTTCATTCCTTGTATAAAAAATGAGAAGTGAGCTTCAGATATTATTCTTTACTTCTGGTGCCTAATTGGTTCCATATTAAGATGGTATATTTTGTCACTTTTTAAGG
Source organism: Atrina japonica (assembly GCA_030159075.1). Classification (NCBI taxonomy): domain Eukaryota; kingdom Metazoa; phylum Mollusca; class Bivalvia; order Pterioida; family Pinnidae; genus Atrina; species Atrina japonica. The sequence goes on along the minus strand of BROG01000219.1, from coordinate 781,199 downwards.
GGTATCTTCTACCCTTATTTGATATCATGGTCAATATTGGTAAATAATGGTATGAAATCCTTCTGAATGAAAATGCGGCAATTATTTGTTAATATCAATAAACGGGATTGAGTTGGTGTAAACAAGTGAAAAGGGGGCTTGGTGTACAGTTAGAAGTAAAAAATGCAAAATGACGGCAATAAATCTATAGGAAAAACTTTGTTTACAACATGATTTTGGACAAAAGTTGTGCGGAGGTTAAAAAGATATTGATTGGTCATTTCAAAAAATTAGCATTAGTGAAATAAAGGTGATAAAAAAGATATTTGGTAACTTTGGAAATTATAGGGTTAGATTAAAAATAAAGGGAGGGGTCATATGAGAATAGATAGGTGCGGAATACTACAGTTGTAAACTGAAGTTTGCAACAGTATACTTTTGATTAAATTTTGCAAAAAATGAGGCCTTATTTGAACCAGATAAATATTTGACAGTGACCTGAAGTTTTGTAAATTAGCATTGAGGCCTATGGGAAAATATTTGGTGGTGTCTGTCCATAAAACTCAAAGAAACACTCATAATTGAACAATTTACTTCCCTTCTTTTCAACTAATCCTAAAATCTGATTGGCTGAGCAGGTTGAGTTAAGATTATTCTCATACTTTATTCTCCTTGGAAGCTTGGCTGATTGTCCAAGGCAGGAAAACTAGGAAATGCGAGGATCATATTTAAATTTTTATTTGAATACTGTTTTACGCCACGCTCAACAACAATTTTATATTGTGGTGGCCAGTTTTTATTGGTGGAGGAGCAAACCTCATTACAATGTGCCCGGGAAGAGACCACTGTGGCCTTCCGCAAGTAAACTGGCAAGCTATCTCACAAAAATCAGCTTAGGTTCGACCCTGTAAAGATCGTATTAATGAAGCCTCTCTCTAAAAGACAACCAGTTTTGATATACAAATTATAAACAGATTGATATGTTTGATGTTGTTTTTAAATGCTTTTTTTTTTAAATTCTTGTTTCGCATGTTTTTTGGTCATGACGTGCATACTACTGATGAAAGGGTGCTGAAGAAATGGGGATGATAAGTTACCATTTTTTACATCACATCCCAAAATCATATGGCAGCCTTTTGATTCAGTTTACTTTTCACTACATGATTTAATTAACATTAATCATAGCTTGGTTAAATTTCAAACACATTCCCAGGAGATCTGTTGGCCCCTACTATAGATCTAAAAGCGGTGGTTTCCTAGTTACCGCATCGTCACTGTAAGATTATCCTTTGTCTACAAAGGATCTCTCAGAATGTGATGATCTTTTATTATAAATAATTTCACGATCCATTCGGCAAAGCACAGATTATAACAAGTAGACATTCTCTTTGTCTTACCTAGTGTTAAAAAGACGTGAATATGGCTGCTTTTTCCCATTCTTAGTCCCATAAACCATGGAATGAATTGATTCCAAATTTGCATCACATATCAATATAATCCACCATTTTGTCGTAAATGTAATAGTTATGTTGAAATATGATGGACAATTTGACCAATCCAAGACTTAAATGTTCATCTATATGAAAGATATGCAAATAGAATTGATATAATCATCGCCTAATCATTACGATTTTTTGATGGAAATAGCATTCATTGCTGTTACGATTCTTTGTATGATAATTGTATCCAAAAAGGACTGTATCATTGACTGTTTTAGCTTTTTTATGGGTGCAAAAATAAAACAAGAATCAATGAAGTGTAATGAGTCTAGACCATACTTATTTCTGATATTTAAACATTCACAGATTTGTAAAGGTTCCTGTAGATCGGGAATTCTTCATAAACAAACATATACGATTTACCTAGGCCATTGAAATTTTACATTTTAATTTAACCTAATATTATTTTTTTTTAAATTGGGTCGGAAGAAGGAAGAAACAAAAAAACAATATAAATTTATTTCAATATTTTAATTAGTTTGTCTTTGCAGTTGATGATATGCGTTGCATACAAATGTAAGTATTAGATATAGTTGAAGTTGAATCCGAACTATGTGATAATTCCTGAAGCTTCAACATTGCCTAATTCCTTTTGATAGATTTGTTTGTTTCTGGTTGTTTATCTACGATCTGTAGAAATTCCTAGCTCAATCCAGAAACACGGAAAGGTTCCACTTGCACCACAGTTCAGTATTCATATACAAAGGCAACTACTTCAAAATACTTGGATTATAAAGACGAAATGACAAATTTACATTAAAAACTCTATAATGGTTGGCCAAAATGAGATAGTAGATAAGTATTTACGTTCATCTACATTTTTTTTCCCCCAGTTGTGGTTAAATTAGAGTCGGAGGATCGGCAAAACTAAAAATTAAATTGCCACTGCCTTATGAGGTAAATTGCTGTCAATAAATGACTGTTTGTGTGCCATCAACTTTTGTTTAGTTTTTCATTTATTTTCTTTTAAAGATACACATTGTGACAACTAAATTTTATTTACATTATTGTTCAAACATGTTGAGCTATTTGCTTCTTGTTGGAAATGATTTTAGAGCATGACTGCTGAATGTTGGAGGAAAACCAGTCTAATGAAAGAAATTCTAGATATTAACGGAAATACATGCCTGGTAACTGTATTGTGTGACATACAGATTGTTTAAGATTATTTTAGATTTGACAATTATTAATCAGAATATGAATATCATTTTGACACTGAATACACAAGAAAAGTGTCATCCAGTGATTAACAGTAGTACAGTATTGAATTTACACCACTGGTGGTGACAGAATGGCACGGTTTTGACCTGACACTACTGGTGGTGACAGAATGGCACGGTTTTGACCTGACACCACTGGTGGTGACAGAATAGTACTCTTTTGATCTGACACTACTGGTGGTGACAGAATGGCACGGTTTTGACCTGACACTACTGGTGGTGACAGAATGGTACGGTTCTGACCTGACACCACTGGTGGTGACAGAATAGTAGTGTTTTGACCTGACACTACTGGTGGTGACAGAATAGTAGTGTTTTGACCTGACACTACTGGTGGTGACAGAATAGTAGTGTTTTGACCTGACACTACTGGTGGCCACAGAATAGTACAGTTTGACCTGATACCACTGGTGGTGACAGAATAGTAGTGTTTTGACCTGACACTACTGGTGGTGACAGAATAGTAGTGTTTTGACCTGACACTACTGGTGGTGACAGAATGGCACGGTTTTGACCTGACACCACTGGTGGTGACAGAATAGTAGTGTTTTGACCTGACACTACTGGTGGTGACAGAATGGCACGGTTTTGACCTGACACCACTGGTGGTGACAGAATAGTAGTGTTTTGACCTGACACTACTGGTGGTGACAGAATAGTAGTGTTTTGACCTGACACCACTGGTGGTGACAGAATAGTAGTGTTTTGACCTGACACTACTGGTGGTGACAGAATAGTAGTGTTTTGACCTGACACTACTGGTGGTGACAGAATGGCACGGTTTTGACCTGACACCACTGGTGGTGACAGAATGGCACGGTTTTGACCTGACACCACTGGTGGTGACAGAAAAGTATTCTTTTGGCCTGACACCACTGACAGAATGGTACAGTTTCGATTTGACACCTCTGGTGGCCACAAAATAGTAGTGTTTGACCTGACACCACTGGTGGCCACAGAATAGTACAGTTTTGACCTGACACTACTGGTGGTGACAGAATGGCACGGTTTTGACCTGACACCACTGGTGGTGACAGAATAGTACTCTTTTGACCTGACACTACTGGTGGTGACAGAATAGTAGTGTTTTGACCTGACACTACTGGTGGTGACAGAATGGCACGGTTTTGACCTGACACCACTGGTGGTGACAGAATAGTAGTGTTTTGACCTGACACTACTGGTGGTGACAGAATGGACAATGTTTTGACCTGACACCACTGGTGGTGACAGAATGGTAGTGTTTTGACCTGACACTATTCGTGGTGACATGAATAGTAGTGTTTTATACAACTGACACTTTTGATGGTGACAGAATGAGCACGGTTTTGACCTGACACCACTGGTGGTGACTTTAATAAAGTATCTCTTTTGACCTGACTCCACTTCTGAGTGGTGACAGAATAGTAGTGTGTTTTGACCTGACACTATGTGGTGGTGAGCAGAAAAAAACGGTTTTGACCTGGCCACCATTGTCAGGTGACAGAATAGTATGTGTTTTGACCTGACACTACTGGTGGTGACAGAATAGTAGTGTTTTTTGACATTATCTGGAAAGGTGACAGAATAGTAGTGTTTTGACCTGACACTACTGGTGGTGACAGAATAGTAGTGTTTTGACCTGACACTACTGGTGGTGACAGAATAGTACTCTTTTGACCTGACACTACTGGTGGTGACAGAATAGTACTCTTTTGACCTGACACTACTGGTGGTGACAGAATAGTACGGTTTTGACCTGACACACTACTGGTGGTGACAGAATAGTAGTGTTTTGACCTGACACCACTGGTGTGACAGAATAGTACTGTTTTGAATCTGACACTACTGGTGGTGACAGAATAGTACTCTTTTGACCTGACACTACTGGTGGTGACAGAATAGTAGTGTTTTGACCTGACACCACTGGTGGTGACAGAATAGTATTCTTTTGACCTGACACCACTGGTGGTGACAGAATGGTACAGTTTTGACCTGACACCTCTGGTGGCCACAAAATAGTAGTGTTTGACCTGACACCACTGGTGGCCACAGAATAGTACAGTTTGACCTGATACCACTGGTGGTGACAGAATAGTACTGTTTTTACCTGACAATACTGGTGGCCACAGAATAATACAGTTTGGCCTGATACCACTGGTGGTGACAGAATAGTTCTGTTTTTACCTGACAATACTGGTGGTGATAGAATGGTACGGTTTTGACCTGACAATACTGGTGGTGACACAGTGATACAGTTTTGACCTGACACCACTGGTGGTGACAGAATGGACAATTTTTTACTTGACACCACTGGTGGTGACAGAATGGTAGAGTTTTGACCTGACACCATTCGTGGTGAATGAATAGTAGTTGGCCTTATACAACTATAGTTTTGATCTGACTCCAATAGAGGTTTGGAGATTTTAAATGCTCCAACAGTTCTTTTGAATTCTTTATAAAGGATCCACATCTGATTGACTCCACTTCTTGAGTAGGCCATTGTACAGTACTTCTGAAGACCTTGTTTAATATGTGTAAGAAGTTTGGTGAGCAGAAAAAAAAGGTCAACAGGGCCGAAATTGTCAGGTCACATCTTATGGGAGTTATTTCCCCTTTTAAGTAGATTTTTCATGTTTTTGGATGTTTTTTGACATTATCTTGAAAAGTATAATAGATAGAGTAAACGTGAAAAAACAAAAATGTTCAGCACAAAAAGATCTACAAAAAGGTCAATAGGGCCAAAAATTTTCAAGTCATCCCTTTTGGGAGTTATTTCTCCTTTTAATTTGATTATTCATGTTTTGTGATGTTTTCTAAGATTTTCTTTAAAAGTATAATAGCTAGAGTAAAAGTGAAAGAAGCAAAAATCTTCAGTATACAAAGATCTACAAAATATCAATAGGGCCAAAATTACTGGGCCGACTCTTATGAGAGTTATTTTCCCTTTTTAATGGATTTCTCACATTTTAGACAGTTTTGTCCTATTATCTTGAAAAGTTTGATATATAGTGTCACAAATGAAGCTGTTGAAAGCAACAATTGAATTATGATTGAAAACCACAAAGACCCATATTTGACGCAGTTTCAATAAACAGAAAATGCAAATTATTTAACTCGGCCTCCTTTGAAAAGGACTTTCTATTCCAATGAACCTTTCCCAATTATACATTTCCCTCAGGTGACCGTTAAGGCCTTTTGTGTCTCTTGTTTGTAAATAATCTATTTCTTCTTTTTTGTGGCTCTAAACTCATTTCCAAAAACTAATAAAGCACTTGAGACTGTATTTAATCGACTAAAAAAATAAATATGGAATATATTAACTCCTTAACCCCTAGAGACACATTTGGACTGGTCTAAGTCATTGATTTGCAGCAGAGTCCATTGTTTTTCAGGAGTTGATGAGTTAATGATCAGAATTGATAAAAAAAAAACCACTTAACCTATTGCTTGCATTTCAAAGAACTAGAAATTGACGTGGATGCAGAAAAGATCATACTGGCCGGAACCGATATTTCAGTTTGGAAATTTCATCGTATTTAAAATGATGTGAAAAAGTATCAGGAACGATCAGATTTTAATTAGATGTTTAAATGAATTGAAGTTTGATTTAATTAATTATATAAAATTGGCTAGATATGAATCAACCGTGTGTAATGTAAAACAAAATTATAATTCTATTATTGATTTTTTTGGTAACTTTATTCAGTGTTTCTGTACAATGAGAATAAAATTCCAGTTACAACATGGCATACGTAATTAAAATGCCATTACTGTAATAAAATATATTAATCAAAATATGTTTCCATGCAGCCAAGTCCATTTTCTAAATTTCAAAATTCTTATGAGTATGTGGCCAAATCAGGGCAGGAAAAAATCAAGATCAAGGCCTAATATACTTCGATTCATATAACTTGGCAGGTTGGATTAACCTTTTGATTCTCTTACGGATGATTCTACTGACTTTTTTGACAAGCTACACAGGAAAAATATTTTATTCCTCACTGGATACTCTCTTATGTATGGTGACAAGTAGGAACGATTATTACAAGTGTAACAATACATCAAACTATTGATATATTGTGATAGTGTATGCATGTTCCGATAGTAATGCTTCGATAGCAGATTAAACCAGCTATAACTATTGCCGATAGTATGCTGAACTATTGATAGTTTCAATAGTCAGCAAATTCCTATCTTAGTAAATCTTTTCACGGATCTAATTGTCTACTGCAATGCCCAAAACCGCCCAAAAAAAGACATCAACAAAATAAAGTTTGAAGTCATTTTCTTCATTCATATCTACATAAAAATTCCCCTGATACCTTCTAAGTAAGCCTCCACATTTCTCACCGCCATTATGGCTAAGTTTTGTAAAGCGAGTTGATCAAATTACCTCAATTCAGTCCATATTTTCCCTTGGAAATACCACAGATTTTGATTGTAATCAGCCATGTTTTTCAAAACAGTATGTTCTAGACTCATATAATTGTGACAAGGATTCGTTCCTCATGTATTTCATTTTAATTTGACTGTGGACTCATGGCAGGTTTAACTGGTCGACAGGAAATGCTTACTGCTCCATGGCACCTGTTGGTGTTTGTACATTTTTTACAAGATTTGTACCTATATCCTGGACATCCTATAGGTTGATACTTTGGTATCTAAGATTTTCTATATACTGTGAGACTTTCCTTCTCAAAATAGTCAATGGGAAATGCTCTTTGAAAATGAAACTAAAAGCAGGCAATTTTGGGCGCTATAGTAATACAGCATTGGAAATCTTAGCATATATATTCATTGTATGTTGCAGTAGTGAAAAGGTCTAGTTCAGAGCATTTCAACTTTTATTCTGTATTCATGAATACTCATTGTATATAGCTGTCTACTTAAGACAGATTTTCTTTACATAAATCACCTTATCTGTTCATGTTGATACCTCAATATATTTCATGATATCGTTATCTATTTGAATAATTAATAAAATGTGTCTCTTCTTTAAGCTTTATTTATGTTGTACACCTTTTTTATAGAGTTTTATCAATAGTATTGCAATAGTATGTCACAGTAGTAATACTGTTGCAATTATTCTTTCTGCAGTAGCAGTACTGTCGCAATAGTAAATTTTCCCTTCAATAGTCACTCCTAACGATTACTCTAGCCTGTGTAATTTTAATTTTATGCTTTATTACATAGACTTTAAACTTGAACAGGTCAAGAAAATGGTTCACGAGACCCCACCCTGCTAGGTTGTATGGATTTTAGGTGTTCTTTTATTTCAATTCATAGTAGATGGCTGTTTCCAAGGAAAACCGTGTACAATAGACAGTTGCATCTTGTACTGATATAAGTCCATAGCTCAAATACTTCAGCCAAGTGACATGTATATGTTATAAAAGAAAAATCTTGCTGAGGACTTCAAACTGCAATTAAAACAAATAAACAAATCCAGACTGTCAAAGAATTTGTAAACATATGCTTTGCTTAAAGTTGACATTGCAAATTGAAAATGATGGATGTTGTGTTGTCAGTGAAGTTCACATTTAGTTTACCCCTGGAATTGGTTTCTTCTTTTTCATCCTTACAACTGACAAAGTGAATTCGATGTGAAACACCAGAAAAATAAGAACATCTTAGAAATTCAGGTGATTCACCAGAAGAAAAAACAAGCACATAATAGAGATTCAGGCAATTCACCAGAAAAACAAATATATCCTAGAGATGCAGGTGATTCACCAGAAAAACAAGTATGTCTTAGAGATGCAGGTGATTCACCAGAAAAACAAGCATATCTTAGAGATGCAGATGATTCACCAGAAATACAAGCATATCTTAGAGATGCAGGTGATTCACCAGAAAAACAAGCATATCTTAGAGATGCAGGTGATTCACCAGAAAAACAAGCATATCTTAGAGATGCAGATGATTCACCAGAAAAATAAGCATATCTTAGAGATGCAGTTGATTCACCAGAAATACAAGCATATCTTAGAGATGCAGGTGATTCACCAGAAAAACAAGCATATCTTATAGATGCAGGTGATTCAGCATTATCAAGCACCTGTCAGAAAGTGTCTGGTGATTATTTTTTAATACTTTAGATAAGAAACTTGTGAAGCATCTAAGACCTTTTTTGCATCCCACACACATACTCACACACACTCACACACTCACACACACACACACACACACACACACACATCCTTCCCACCCCCACACACTTGATGTAATTTGAAAACAATACTTTCTATATATTTTTTTTATAACGGAACGAAGAAATAGAATTATATGATAGACACAGTTGATGAAATATTTACAATAAAATCAGGAAAAAACCTATTTATATATTGATATAGAATCAAGAAAGACTATCAGATATGAAAGCTTTTTCAGTTATTACTATTCTGTGTTAATTCTAAGCTCATATTCAACAGATTTTTTCATAAAAATGATTCCTTGAGATAGGGATTTTATGTTCTGGAATTTTCATGTGTAAAAATGTGAGAACATTAAAGCTATTGAAAATTTGAAATCAGATCATGAAATGGAGGATATCAGTGTGAACTATTGTGTTGCGATATTTTAAGGTTTCCTGCACATTTTATGATCTATATTATCGTAAATAGTCGTTTTTATTGACTTGACTTAATCTCTGTTACATGGTTATGTCTATTCCGTATATCGAGGATGAAGGACAGGATCTCACATCATTATAGTATTATAAATGGCCGGATTGATCTTGGATAATTACTGTGAAACAAACATTGTTTGAGATCAATTACTCTATTTTACATCCCTCAGACTAGTTCAGAACCCACACAAGTATCTATTAATCTTCCCAAAGCTGATTTGATATAAATAAAGAGAATTTGGGTTTTTATGGATCTGTGTACATTTGTTTTGTTACCCACAATTATCATAGATCATTGTAAGTAGATATTATACGAGTCCGTATTTAACGGTATTGCCCTATCATGACGCAAACAATAAGAAATGTCAATACTCTAGTCGTTTATTCCCGTACAGCGTTTTATTATGTCTTTAGTACTTATTGTTTAACTGTATTGATTATAAACATATTTAAGTGATAAAACTTGTCTCTACGGATCACTTATCAAAGGCCACCTGTCTGTAGAGATGTTTTGATGAGAAATAATCCTGAAATATTCACGAAAAAAAAGTATTAATCCTGAAATAATTCCTTGATTTATGCTTTTTTAAAAAAATGACTTGTGTTGATACATTTGTAGCTACATGTATATTGTTCTCAGGTGTTTTTGTGTTGTCATAACATGGTATATTTCCAATATCTGTACCATAATCATTGTATCTTTCCATCCTCTCCATGCTCTGTGTGAGAGAATAGACCATTTTCGAGTTGCCTCATTCCATTCAGTTTTGTCAGAATACAGGAAAACTTGTATATAACGACCTCCTTGGGGACACAAGAAAACCGGTCTTTAGAAGGAGGTGGTCTCTACATAGAGGTTGACTTGTACACAAGATCTACTATTGGGGAAAGCAAAAAACAGTCTTTGTGACCAGGTGGTCTTCATACACAGTTGGTCGCTAAAGCAGGCTTTACTGTAGCTTGTAGACAGCCCACATGAATTCATCTGAAAGTTACGCAAGGTCCATTGCAATTATGTTTCATTGATGACATTTTTCGATACCTTATGTGGCTTCATCTGCATGGAATTAATTTTAGATAAATTATCTCTCTTGTGAAAAGTGTCATCACTTTCATGTAGGCTGTTTTTCAAATCTGACTTCCATCACTTCATTATACAGTGGAACCTGTCTTGAGAGACCACCTCATATGCCACTGAAATGTGGTCTCTCAAGACAGGTGGTCTCTCAAAAGAGGTTTTATATAAAGGATTACTTAAGCATGTGGTTTTCAGAAGGTGGTCTCGCAAGACAGATGGTCTCTCAAAAGAGGTTTTATATAAAGGATTACTTAAGCATGTGGTTTTCAGAATGTGGTCTTAAAAGACAGGTGGTCTCTCAAAAGAGATTTTATATAAAGGATTACTTAAGCATGTGGTTTTCAGAATGTGGTCTTAAAAGAGAAGTGGTCTCTCAAAAGAGGTTTGTGTTTCAAGACAGAATCCACTGTATTCACATTCCTGATCATATAATTTATGTGTATTTAAATTAGCGCACCCATATTTTAGCACTCTGAGGGGTATAGAATTATTAGTGCAATCTTAAATTTGTGCAAGAAATTTCATTAGCTTTGTCGTGTATACAGAATGGCAGGATGGAGAAATTTTATCACTGCCCTTGAATTAGCGCAATGACTTGAGCGCGAAAGGCGCTGATATTCGAATACTGCTAAAATAAGTACACCTACGGTAAGTGATAAACTGCTTATCCAGAATATCATGCTGCCCTACTTTTCTATTTGAAACTTCACACTATTATGACAAACTGTGACATAACGGGACAACTCCCATTGCATTGTGGGAAGATTTGTTTATACTACTTCTCCATGGAAACTAACCATCATTGTGTAATTAAGGTATTGTCCAGTGTTGTACAACACAGCAAACGGCATTACATAATGATCATTAGTTTGTGATTGGTTTATTGTGAACATAATTACAACATGTATATAGGCATGTGCCAAGGGGCTCTAGTGGTTGTGCTTTAGTTTAAAATCAATGCTACTCCTATACTCCTATCTTTGTCATTCAAGTTAGGCAGGGATTGCAAGTAGATTAGAAACCACATGTGGTGGTGTAGTGGTAGAGCATTCTATATCTCAGTATTGGGTCATATTTAACTTTAACCTTTATTCTCTCCCTGCCAGAAGGTGCATAAGGCCGTCATACTTTGTTTGTGCTTATCAAGATCTTTAATTGCTACTTAAGTGACATTCCACTTTGACCTTCTCCATGTGGTCGTTGGTCTTCCTCTTGTGCATCTTTCGTTCGGGATGCCATCCTAGTGCTGCCATCCTAGTGCTGTTTTAAAGTCATTAATTCCTTCTCTTCTGAAGACGTGCCCTAATGTCAGTTTCATCTTCTCCTTCTAGCGCCATAGATGATGTTATTCACTCCTTATATTTCCATCACTACTTCATTTGTAATTCTTCAGTCATATATTTTAAAAAGTTGAAAAAAAAGACAGTTACCTGTTCCTTCATCAAGTGTTCAGTATAAGAACATTTCTAGATATACTTTGTAGCATTTGTACCAAATTTTGTACATGTTTGATAGTTTATATCAATAAAACATAGCATGAGTTCAATTTTAGTTCACATTTTGAATAATTAGCAGAGTTACGGGATTTAAAAATCTTAATGAATTGCTTAGCTCTCTATCGCATAGTGTTTCTGGAATACATCTTGTTTTGTTTCATTTCAAAATCTCTTAGATGCCATAGCACTTTTCCACTCTTGTATATCTTAACATAATTACAAATTTAAAAATTTTTATGAATGTTAGTACAAAATTTTTATGCTCCCTCCCCAATAAAAAACAGAATTTTTTACCTCTTTAACTATTTATTAGGTTGTATGCTTCATCACTTTGGACTATCATTGACAGGATCATGGCATTTTCATAGGCAGAGTTGGTTTTAGGTATAACTTACCCAAGCAGAGTAGGTTTTAGGTATTACTTACCAAGGCAGAGTTGGTTTTATGTATTACTTACCAAGGCAGAGTTGGTTTTACGTATTACTTACCAAGGCAGCATTGGTTTTAGGTATTACTTACCAAGGCAGAGTTGGTTTTAGGTATTAATTACCCAGGCAGAGTTGGTTTTATGTATTACTTACCAAGGCAGAGATGGTTTTACGTATTCCTTACCCAGACAGAACTTAAGCATAGTTTGGCATTTGCTAATGAACAGCATTGAGATTTATGTATATAATGAGTCAGGATAAAAACCCAGATTTATAGGACAACAAATTTCAGGGAGTTTAATTGTTTTAAAATGAAATTTCAGGTAACATAGTTCCAGTCACCAGCTTATTTCACCTTTTTTTCTAGAGAGCTAGCAAACAAACCTTGTAGTTTCTTTCTTTGACCTTACTAAACCATCAATAGAGAGAGATAATAAGGCAAACATTGTATATTGATTAACAGCCTTTTTCTTTGAATTCAATATAATTTCATTAGTTGTGTTGGAAACATCAAAGTTGAAAAAATGTTTTGGTATATTTGACTTCAATAAGAAGTAATCATTTCATATTTAACTTGGGATTCTTCTGTCGTATTATTTGCTAAACAGAAAAAAACGAAGATATACAATGGCGATATTGCATTTGTCAGATTACGATATTGTTGTGAGTCTTCTTTAACCTAACACCGTTTAATTACGACTGCACGTGAAAATTAATCTCTGTGTTTGATGCTGGATCAGGCATTGACCTATAACGTACATAGCATTCTGATGTGTTGTCTGTTATTACCTGGCAACAGTGGTACAGAATGATCCTTTTATTTGGACTGGGGTCGTTGATAGTTATAATGTTGTATGTAATATGAATAAAATTGTAAAACTCTTAATTAATTTGTCAAACATGATCAGATTCCCAGCTGTGTTAAAGATGCTCTTTGATCAATCATAAGGTTGTAAGGTCAAAATTCTATTATTAGGTATGTTTTTGGTAATAACTTGAGGATTTTAACATTATTACTACAGTGACATGAAATGATAATGACAAAGGCGATAGTTCTGCATTTTTCTGCATGTTTTGGAATACTTTCAACAAAGAGCTCTCAAAGGCAGTTTGATGGCTGTTTTACACCCCATTGCACCTTAACAGGGGGCACAAAGAGGGTTTTATATAAAGAGCTCATGAAGGGTGTTATATGTAGAGCCCACAAAGATGCTATACAAAGAACTTGCAAAGGTGTTATACAAAGGGATCACAAAGGGTATTATACAAAGGGATCATAAAGGGTGTTATACAAAGGGATCACAAAGGGTGTTATATATAAAGCCCACAAAGGTATAATACAAGGGGCTCATAAAGGATGTTATACAAATAGCTTATAAAGGATGTTATATATAGAGCCAACAAAAAGTACTGTACAAGGGGCTCACAAAGGATGTTATATATAGAGTCCATAGAGAGTGTTATACAAAGAGCTCACAAAGGGTGTTATATATAGAGCCCACAGTGTTATACAAAGAGCTCACAAAGGGTGTTTTACAAAGAGTTCACAAAGGATGTTATATATAGAGCCCACAGAGTGTTATACAAAGGGTTTTATACAAAAAGCTCACAAAGAGTGTTATTCAAAGAGCTCAAAAAGGGTGTTATATACAGAGCCTGCAAAGGATGTTATACATGTACAAAGAGCTCACAAAAGGTGTTATACAAAGGGTTCACAAAGGGTCGTAAACAAAGATCTCACAGCGGGTGTAATACACCCCTATTCATCTTAGCTTGGAAAAAGGCTCACAAAGGATGTTTAACAAACATCCCTCAAAGGGTGTTATACAACTGTTTTACACCCTTTTACATAGACACTAAGAGCTGACAAGGATATTATATATAAAAACCACAAAGGGTGTTATACAACTGTTTTACACCCCTTTACATAGACACTAAGAGCTGACAAGGATATTATATATAAAAACCACAAAGGGTGTTATACAACTGTTTTACACCCCTTTACATAGACACTAAGAGCTGACAAGGATATTATATATAAAGACCTAAGGGTGTTATACAACTGTTTTACACCCCTTTACATAGACACTAAGAGCTGACAAGGATAATATATATAAATACCAAAGGGGTGTTATACAACAAGGATATTTTTACACACCCCTTTACATAGACACTAAGAGCTGACAAGGATATTATATATAAAGACCAAAGGGTGTTATACAACTGTTTTACACCCCTTTACATAGACACTAAGAGCTGACAAGGATATTATATATAAAGACCAAAGGGTGTTATACAACTGTTTTACATCCCTTTACATAGACACTAAGAGCTGACAAGGATATTATATATAAAGACCAAAGGGTGTTATACAACTGTTTTACACCCCTTTACATAGACACTAAGAGCTGACAAGGATATTATATATAAAGACCTAAGGGTGTTATCCAACTGTTTTACAACCCTTTACATAGACACTAAGAGCTGACAAGGATATTATATATAAAGACCAAAGGGTGTTATACAACTGTTTTACACCCCTTTACATAGACACTAAGAGCTGACAAGGATATTATATATAAAGACCAAAGGGTGTTATACAACTGTTTTACACCCCTTTACATAGACACTAAGAGCTGACAAGGATATTATATATAAAGACCACAAAGGGTGTTATACAACTGTTTTACATCCCTTTACATAGACACTAAGAGCTTTCAAGGATATTATATATAAAGACCAAAGGGTGTTATACAACTGTTTTACACCCCTTTACATAGACACTAAGAGCTGACAAGGATATTATATATAAAGACCAAAGGGTGTTATACAACTGT
The DNA here is from genome assembly GCA_030159075.1 of Atrina japonica. Taxonomy (NCBI): domain Eukaryota; kingdom Metazoa; phylum Mollusca; class Bivalvia; order Pterioida; family Pinnidae; genus Atrina; species Atrina japonica. The sequence goes on along the minus strand of BROG01000219.1, from coordinate 766,052 downwards.
TTCACAACCAGTACATCTTAACTGCAATGCATTTTAAGGCAATGCAGTGATTTTTTTTCATTTTAGTGGAAATGTTTTGTGAACAAATAAATGATTAATGAAATTTTATTAAATTTTGTCAAAGATGGCTAAGAGCTTGATTTCACTTTTCTCTGCCAAGGATTTAATGCCAGATAAGCAACACTTGTAAAACTTGTTTTTCCATTCTCAAAGTGACAGGACCGGGTAACAGTAATTAGCAATACAGCGGTAAATGTAAAAATGATATTGAGGAGCTGGGGATGGGAGATGCTTCCAATTCGGTGTGTCTTTTTGTGTGCCTAAATCTTAACATAAAGAGTAAGTTGGATTCATTTCATAACAAATCAGTCCATAATATATTATAATGTTTATGACCCAATAATATCAATAATTTTGTGATCTTAGGAAGTTTTGATTGTGGCATATTATTGTTTCCAGACTCGACAGTAAACATCGTTGAGTAGGATAGTACCAAGAAATTCTTCTTTGTGTAGGAAATTTATTTCAGATATAAACTTGTTGCCACTTGCCAAGGTATGGATTGTGAAGTAGTGCATTTCCTTTTGATGTTAAATGATAGGATTTACAATTAATCTTTTTGATGTTCCATAAGAAGTTTGTTTTAGGGGAAGATTTACAAGTTGAGTCCTCTCTTCACCGTTCTCGGCACAATTACCATGTCACCAACGATTGATCGCCTCACAATGGCAGACTCTTTATGCTGCAATACTTCTGTCTCTTGGCGGCCATTTTCTTTAGTGATTCCATAAAATTTGTTGCAATTTATTGATTAACATTTGATAGTACAGGAAAACGGCAACAAGTATTACAGATCGGTTTTCAGTGTGTGACAACATGAACGAATTTCATTTCTCCTGTCGGGATTTTTACATCAGTCAATCAGAATGTTACTATTATCAGAATATCATTTTTCTCAATTAAAGTCAGAAATTTCTTAGCTGATGATGCAGTGTACACATTTAAACACATTTTCATATCTTTCTGCTTTTTGTAATTTTTCGAGGGGGAGGGGGATTATTGTTGGTCTTTTTATGAATTTATCCCTTTTGGTACCTTTGAACCAAAGAAGATTTTTATTTCTCAAATTTCAATCTCATTAAACAATGTCCAGCTAGGAATAAAATCAAAGCAAAACATAAGTTAGATGAATTTTGAGTTAACCATCTTTTTGAGGGCATTGATAATTGGCAGTTTTGAGAGTATTTATATTAATTCATCAACCCTTGAAAAATTATGGACTCTTCTGGAAATCAATGACTTAGGGCAGTCCAAATGTGTCTTTAGGGGTGAATGAGTTCAAAATGCAAATCTGTATTGTACATGTAGATCATGGAAAAGCTTAAAAGCGACATTAGCCGTTAGATTGATATACAACAACAACAACAAAAAAGAGATATACACAGGCATAAAAAGTTTTAAATTCCTATATATTTTGTAAAAATTATATTTAGTTTGGCAATTATTCACTTGCAATTGATTAACTCGACCTTACTATTTGTATATGCATACCACACTGGACTTTATTTTCACAAAATATATCGGAATATAAGATTTGTTATGTCTGTGTATAACTCTTATCTGTTATTTGTACATCTCAGCACAAGAAGTTCAAATAGAAAAAACTTGAATATTTGGTTTTTTTGTTTTGTTTTTTTTTTTGTTTAGTAAACACAACTGATACCCCTTTAAGTCCTATGATGACTCTTGGGTGCTTTTTTAACTTTTCTTTATGTTAATATAGAATATCACCTTAAAACTGTTTATTTAGGTCTAAAATCCGGTTACAAGTGGGCATGATTTAAATGTACTCATGTTTGTTTGTTTTACATCCTGTCAAGAATTTTTCACCTATATGGAGATATCACCAGCTTTAGGTCAAGTGCTACAAATTTTAACCTGTGCTATGGACTGATGCTAATGCACTGAGGGTTCTTTTACGTGCCACACCTTTGGTGCAGTGTTCAATCTAGGACCACGAACAAGGGGGCCAGTCGGGCCCATGCTATTAAAATCAGGGGCCATTTTCAAAAAGAAGGGGCCATAACATATAGAGAAAAACTGACCATTTGTGATGAGTTTAGAATTTACTGTAACCATCATAATTGTCCATGTACATTGTTCGCCAATATACAAAAATTGGTACACCTTGTAGTGAAGAGATTTACTTTTAAAAATTTTGTGCATACACTACAGTTCTTGGTACATTTTTAGATTTGTCATCATAAGTCAACCAGTTTTTAAAACGTTCGTCGTGTAACCACTGATTTTGAAACTTTCGTTTCTGATTCTCAGAGACAGATTCTGATTTTTCTGCTGTTTTTTTTTTTTTTTTTTTTTTTTTCACTTGATGACGAACTTGGGTTGTTTTGAATATCATTTCGAGTTTTTTTAGAACTCTGGGTGACTGAGAAAAAGTCCGATATTCTATTCATGTTTTTAAATTTTGACAGAGAGAAAAACGTCGTCTGCACATGGATGCAGCACATAATACGCTTGACAGCATATAGCAGACCTTAAGCGCTTGGCAGACTCTGACACCGAAGCCTCGTTTTAACTAATAATACTAGGCAATTACTTCCGGCTATGTGGTTTGCTCAAGACTCTCCGTAATCCAAATATTCAGTCGTTATATGCCGTTCACTTCGATCACTGCATTAACCTAGCGTAGTATGGAGATAATCGGAAACGTAGCAGGGTTGAATTATTCGCGTTAGACCATCTACGATGTTACATTTCAAGGTATTATTTCAGCTTATATGCAGACATTTAATTGAAATAAAGTTATCACTTGGAAGATTAGCATTGCGCCCGAGTGGCCTATCATTGAATTTTAATTGCGCCACGTCTGATTTCAACGGGCCATTGATGCAATGGCGCGGCCTACATGTAGATTGAACACTGTCGGTGAGACACAAGACCTCACTTTTAAGTCTCATCCAAATGCCACGTGACTTTTACTTCATATGCCGAGCACTTGGGGAAGGAACTGTCACTACAATTTTGAGAGTCTTTGATATGACCCCTGTCTGGGAATCAAACTTGGGTTCTTCTGCTTGCGAGTCAAATGATCTAACCACTGGACCACCACAAGGAGTTGTAATTAATTCACTTCAGCATTAATATCAGAATTTAAAAATGTGAATTCTCCAATTGATTCCAAACACAGAATATTGTAGCTTCAAGTTTGATGGAAAAAAATTGTTGTACCTTACTGTGAAGGAAGTAAAAATGTATAACATGTATCAAAGAAAAATTCATTAGTGTGAATAACCCTGCTATAGAGAAACTATTCCAGGTTCTGGATTATCTACTTAAACCAAATTAGCCTCACTGTCTTAATTAATTTACCTCAGAATTATGCAATTCTTAATGAGAAGGACTCTTCTTGAGTCACTTGCAAAGAATAATCTGTTTAAAGGCAAAAAAGTATAACAGTAATTAAAACAGGATAAAGAAATAATGAGCCTTGAACATAAGCTTGTCACTTGACGTAAAAGTGTTTCATTGGAAATTATGTAGATCATAGATATACATGTATACTGCCACGATGACTCAGTCAGAGGCGAGGTTTGTCTTGCAGGAAGAAGGATTTAGGTTAGAATCAAGATCAAACTTCTGATTTTTGAAATAAAATTGATGTTGGTGTATTGTCCAATTCACATAAGATGGTGAGGAAGAGTAACCTTTCGATTATCATACGGATGATTCTACTCACTTTTCGGTTATGACAAGCTGCATGGGAAAAAACGTTTTATTCCTCACTGAATACTCTCATATGTTTGGTGATAAGAAGGAATGATTACTCGATCTAGTCAGTTTAATTTTAATCTTATGCTTTATTTACCTCAAAATCAAAATCGTCCAGGTCAAGAATGGGTTCACAAGACTCCACCCTGCCAGGTTATATGGCTTTTACTATAACAACCAACATGGTTGCATGTTATACACATGGCAAGTTTGCTGAGCGGCAGCATCATTCCCCACCAGTGGCGCGGGTTTTCAGTAGTCAAGCCGCACAGTAATTTCATATGCAAATTTTGTAGACATTTACTACCGGGTCCTACATATAAAATATATAAGGGATTGAAGCGTTTGTTCTAGAGAAGATTTTGAAAATTGTAACAATTTTTATCCCCTTATTTTGTCCTTTTTGGAGGCCCCATGGCATGTGACAGCCACATCCTTTTTTGTATAAAAACTTAAAGCAGCTTACAATGAGAATGCTTTCTACCACATTTGGTTAAAATCTGCCCATTGGTTTTCCAAAAGAAGTCATTTAAAGAAAAGATTAACAGACTGATGGGCTACATCCATTGATGGACAAATTATGAAAAAGAGCAGATTACTAAAGCTCATTTGAGCTTACAGCTCAGGAGTCAGTTTCACTTAAAGTCATAGATATAACTTTATTTACATAGTTTGCATAGTTTCAGTTTCTCTAAAGGTCGTTAACGTAAGTGTACACCTGAACTTTCATGTAGTGACTAAATGATTTGGAGCAGAGGTACACTCAGTGGTAAGTTTATATGTAGGGAGTAAAATATGACCTTTAGTGAAACTCACTTCAGACAGAAGTTAAGGCTACATCTACATTTACATCTACATGTAAAGTTACGACATTTAGTGAAACTGGTACCAGGTGAGGTAAAAAAATTATTTTTTATCTTTGACAGGAGTTTAATACATTGGTGCTGTTGTTGTTGAATTCTGGGTATTCTATAATCTTCGGTCGGAAATCGGCATAGATATTTGCTAGTTGACCAGAGATTAACAAGTACATTTTAAAACAGCAACACGTAGAAATAAATCATATAGAGCTGTTAACTCATGGTAATACAAAGGTATGTTAGATGCCAAATACCTGATTCCTAACTCAGCATGCACTAGTGCCTTTTTTTACACAATGTATTAACCGTAAATTAAGTTAAAGTTAGACAGAACAATTGTAAAACAGAAGCACATTTAGCAGAGTGTAAATACCTCCCGAACATTTTAATAGTTTGCCATTTACTCTGATAAATAAATTCTGTCACTTATGATGTAAATTTCAAAGCCAACACTTCATGGTGCCAAATACCGTCTCTTCAGTTTTTGTTGTTGTTACAATTATTTTATTGTATTAATTATAACATTTGTCTGTCGATAAAGACTGACTATGTAAAAGATATGTTATAACATTGTCATCTTTATAATCTTTGTTGCATGTGCATCAGTATAATGTAACAACGAAATTGAAGATAAACCCCCACAGACCTCCTCAATTGAATCTTTTAACACTATTAAGTTTATTGAACATCCTGCTGGAAACAGATACAAAAAAGGTTTGTTAACCTTCGTTTCATTTTGTGTAAAAATAAAGAATACAACGTCATGACCTTTAGAATTATTAAGTTATTTTGTGCTTATAGACCAGCAATCTATACATTCTAATGTAGGTTCACTTCGTTACAGTCAGGCATGCTCACAAAAGAGATGCCATCTAATTGATTTATTCGGCTATAAATGATACCATGTGACCAGGATTCAGGATATGATCAAAGTGTATGCGTTTATATCGCCAAAATTAATCACAATTTGTGCATCGAAAATATTCAAATAAAAAATGATGTATTGTACATGTATATAGTGTTATAATGACTGTTGTCATGTTCTCACTGTAACACTAAATGTCAGCAAAGTATAGGTGTTTTGGTTTTATCTGTTTTGCCATCATTTTAATTTTAAATTGGACATATCAGTCATGTGTCAATGTTAATTGTCTTTGTGAAACATGATTGACTACCCAGATTTGAATTTTGCTCATTTGATTTTGTTTGTTCCTATAGTACAGTCAAACCTGTTTTCAGCAGTCACTCATGGGAAATTGAAAAGTGGCTGCATAAGACAGGTGGCCTTTGGTTCCAGGTTGACAAAAATTACAAGAAAATTGGTGTCCATTATACATGATATTTGATGTTAAGATAATCAGGTGTCAAAATCATGTACATTACAGAGCTTCCCAGCTAACCTGTTTACAGGTTTTTTAAAAATCAGATGATGGAATCAACCATCCTCCAAAAATGGCTGCTGAAAACAGTGTAACTTAGCATTTTGTCCTGTATTTCATGGGCCTTTGGCTGTGTTAGACAGGTGGCTGCTGGTTAAGGTATGTTTATATAGTGACATTGATTGGGGGGGGAACAGAAACTGGCTGTTGAAGACAAGTGGCTGCTAAAAACAGGTGGCTTTCAAGGCAGGTTTGACTGTAAAACAATTTTTAGGACATGTGTGCACATACATACAAACATACACACACAAACACACACACATACACACATATGAACACATACAAACATACACACACAAACACACACACATACACACATATGAACACATACAAACATACATACACATAAACACATACACACATACAAACACACACACACACAGTTTTATAGGTTTTGCCAATCATTTGCACTTGAATGGCAACATAGCCCAATTAGGTGAAGTGCCAAAAATTCTGATCAGTGCTATCTATGGATTGTGCCAATGAAACGAGGATACTTTACGATGCCACAGCTGCAGTGTCAATGAACATTGGTTGTATGTTGCATCTGAAAGACCAGCCAAGTGCTAGGTAAAGGAACAACTTCTGTGCTTTGTTTTGTTTTTTTATAAAAAGACTTTTTTGACCTTCTGGTTGTAAGCATATCATTTACATACTTTGTAGTAAAATGGTTAGATTTACTGGTGTAATCACTTGCTTGTACTTTAAACATGAATAGCTACAATTTTCACTAAGATAAAATTTTATATTAAAATACAGATTTGTAAACTAAAAGACAAAATATTATATTATAAAAGAAAAAACAAACAATTTCTGATTTCTTTTTCTAAGGTATTTTAGATTTAGATTTTAAATGTTTTAAGGGTCAATAGATTTATTTTGCCACTGCAACTTCTCCCAAAGATACTTAATTGCAACTTGGATTTGAATGTCAATATCTTTTCTTCAGTGCTTTCTTGACATTCAATATCTTTCCAAACTACTTGTAACTGAAATTACAAAAAAAGCTCTTCTTGTGCCTGCAGTATTCCACAAAACTAAATATTAAGGGTCAAAAACTCCATTTACTACTAACTGGTAAGCTAAATTTGGGAATAAACTCAGAAATAAATGACCCGGCTGGCAGCAATATTGAATTTACAAGTTGTGGTGGAAATTTTCACAGAACTAGTGACATATTGATACTTACTTAGCTGCTACCTTCATCAAAATTGATCTGCAGATGCTTTCACAGACCACTTTCATTTTATATAAAACACATGCATGCTTCAACCACAGGGGCAATTAAAATCCAGCCATTTGTTAGTTACAAAGTACTAGGAAAGCTTTTGTTCACATATGCTATTTTTTCATATGTACCATATAGCTTACTCTAAATTGGTAAAAAGTGTATGAAGATAGGCCCTATATTGAAAAATTTGTTTATAATCATGTATGACATTCAAGGTCATGGGTTCAAATGTAAAGGTCACAAGAACAATTGAAATGTACAGAAAGTCAGAAAATACCTTCTTCGTTAAAATATCAAATTTATTTTTAGAAACATATGTATAAACTTTGAAAGTTGTTTAATCTGTCATATCGAAAATGTTGTCAAAGTTTCAAGGTCCCTTGTTCTCAGGTCAAAAGGTCATTTATAATTAGGATAATTGAAAACATTGTCAATTCTTATTCGGGATGTGCCATGATTTTATTTCTTTTCACCTGTGAATTTTTGTTCTTTTCTTTGTCAATGTCATTAAGAATAATCTGTTTCATCAGTCAATATCAATTAAAAACAAGACATTTATATCCAGGTTGCATATATCTATTGGATACCATTTTAATATCACAGGTGTCACAAAAGTGATTCATTTCTAACATGCATATAATCAGATTTTGTTTAATGATATTACGTTTTAAATCATTTACTCTCATGCCAGTGGGAGTAAATGGGTTTTTTTTGTGTCTTTTCTGTCTCTCATTTTTAGTGATATAGATCAATATTGACTTTTGAGAATTATACTGTGAAAACGGTACTCTTACCATGACATTTCATCCACAAAAGTTAAAAAGCATTAATCTTTGATTGTCCTTGATATTTGTAGATAGATCTGTTGCTTGGGGACAGTGGTGCACTAATAAAATCTGACTTGTTCCAACAGTACAAACACATTGTGATATTTGGATAAGTACTCAAATGACACTTGAAACAGGAAATCATGTTACACTATGCTAGTTATTTTTGAAGCAAAACAAAAAAAGAAACACCCCAAAAAACACGACTTTTACTCCATTGTCCATTGATATTGAAATGAAGAAAATAAAGCTCCCCTGTGTAACTTAAGTTGAAACAGGAAACATTAGTGCTCACCTGTATGATGATACCTGAAGCAGGAGCATTTTAGTTCACCTGTACAATATCACCTGAAGCAAAATGCATTTTATTCACCCATAACAGTGTTTCTTGAAGTAAAAAACATTTTCACCCACCTGTAACTGGAAACATTATAGCTCACCTGTATGATGGTCCTGAAGCAGGAAACATATAACCTCACCTGTAAGCTGAAGAAAGAAGCATTTTTAAAACTCACCTGTAGTATTTTACTGAAGTTGAAAGCATTTTACCTCACTCGTAGTATTTCACTGAAACAGGAAGCATTTTAACTCACTTGTAGTATTTTACTGAAACAGGAAGCATTTTACCTCACTTGTTGTATTTTACTGAAACAGGAAGCATTTTACCTCACTTGTGATATATTACTGAAACAGGAAGCATTTTAACTCACTTGTAATATTTTACTGAAACAGGAAGCATTTTAACTTGTAGTATTTCACTGAAACAGGAAGCATTTTAACTCACTTGTGATATATTACTGAAACAGGAAGCATTTTAACTCACTTATGATATATTACTGAAACAGGAAGCATTTTAACTCACTTGTAATATTTTACTGAAACAGGAAGCATTTTAACTCACCTTTACTATGTGACCTGAAGTAGGAAGCATTTTAACTCAACGGTCTTTCTTTTATCACTTTGTATAAAATACATATAACTTACAGTAAAACTTGCTTTTGTGACCACCTGTGTATAAAAACCACCTGGTCATAAAAACTGGTTTTTTTTTACTGTCCCCAATAGTACCATTTGTGTACAAATCAACCTCTATATAAAGACCACCTCCCTATAAAGACTGGCTTTGTTGTTTCTGTAAGAAGGTCTTTATATACAAGTTTCACTGTATTTTCTTTAAACTTTTCATACTTTGTTCATCTTTGGAATCACCATGGTTTATGAAATTCTTCTTTATAAAACAACTTTGTTGATGGTGAATTATGTGTTGTAGTTGTTGTTGTTGTTGTTATTGCAGTTGTTGTATAATTGATAGCAACTTGGCTGATAGTTTTTATGATTTTTTTTAATGACATGAGCAGACGTATCATTATATTGAATAACTGGTAATGGAGTAGTCATGTTCTATATTTCTAATTATTTGTTTTACAAAGATTTAATATGACTGTCACAACCATTACAGCAATTTTCTACAAAGATTTCATCAGTGAATTGTTAGTAATTTTAGATTTAAAAATAAATCCACTCCATAGAGTTGACAATGCCAGAATTGACAAAATCAAGCAAATATTTGTGTGTTACCTCCATCAATGTAATTTTGCACACACTGGACATTTTTACATGTATGTTGTACATGCAGTTGTGTATTTGATGCAGTTTGTTCACTTGGAGAATCTGTCTTGAAAGACACCTCCTCTGTCACTAAAATGTTGTCTTGTAAGACAGGTGATCTCTAAAAAATTATCTAAAGGATAACAGTGTCATAAATAATTGCTTTTCAGAAAATGGTCTCATATGACAGTGGTCTTACAAGACAGGTGGTCTCATATGACAGTGGTCTCACCAGACAGGTGGTCTCATATGACATTGGCCACACAAGGCAGCTGGTCTTCTGTGACAGTGGTCTCACCAGACAGGTGGTCTTATGTGGCAGTGGTCTCACCAGACAGGTTGTCTTCATTGACAGCGGTCTTACAAGACAGGTGGTCTTCTATGACTGGTCTCATAAGACAGATGGTTTTATATGACTGTGGTCTCAGAGGACAGGTAGTGTTCTCTGACAGTGGTCTCACAAGACAGGTAAACTTCTATGACACTGGTCTCAAAAGATAGGTAAACTTCTATGACAGTGGTCTTACAAGACAAGTGGTCTTCTGTGACAGTGGTCTCACAGGACAGGTGGTCTTCTATGACAGTGGTCTCACAGGACAGGTGGTCTTCTATGACAGTGGTCTTACAAGACAGGTGGTCTTCTATGACAGTGGTCTTACAAGACAGGTGGTCTTCTATGACAGTGGTCTTACAAGACAGGTGGTCTTCTATGACAGTGGTCTTATAAGACAGGTGGTCTTCAATGGTAGTGGTCTTATAAGACAGGTGGTCTTCAATGGTAGTGGTCTTACAAGACAGGTGGTCTCCTATGACAGTGGTCTGACAAGACAGGTGGTCTTCTATGACAGTGGTCTGACAAGACAGGTGGTCTTCTATGACAGTGGTCTTACAAGACAGGTGGTCTTCTATGACAGTGGTCTGACAAGAAAGGTGGTCTTCTATGACAGTGGTCTGACAAGAAAGGTGGTCTTCTATGACAGTGGTCTGACAAGAAAGGTGGTCTTCTATGACAGTGGTCTCAGTGATAACTTTCAAAAAGTAGTATGAAATTCTGCATAGATACATGTATATAATCTGTGTATACATTGTAGTGGTTTTATGTGGCCGTAGCTATGGAATTACACTGTATTTTATGGACTTGACCAAATGTTTCACAAATAGTCACATGACCTCCATTTCTTTACCAAATATGACAGCTGTGAAATTTAAAACGCTGTTAATCTAAAAATAAGATTTATGCATTCATTTTATTACTATAAATACCTCATATTTTCCCTGTTTGAAAATATTGATCAATGTGTCTGACACATAAGATGAAAATTTGTATTTTCACCAACTTGAAAGCATATTCCAAGCAATGATCATGTGAATTAATAAATCATTGTACAAAATAAATGATATTGGAACCTCCCTGATTTGTAAATTTTTCCAGATAATTTCTTTTATAATTTATGCTTTTCATAGTTGATCCCCATTTTCTTGTTCTTTTGAAGATAACCTGAAGTGAATGTCAAATATTAAAACGATAGATGCATGTTGCTATATTGTTGGAGTTCCAGCGAGCCCCATGTGTGTTTATGCTGCTTCGTCATTCCTTGGGGATATTAGTAGCTGTTAATTGTGGTAATTAGTTTTACCTCTGGTGTTTCACATCTTCGAGTTGTCTTCAAACAAGTGCTGTTTTTATTGTTACAGTCTGTCCAATGAAAAAGGTAGTTGCTGGCAATGTTGCAGCTAAATTTTAGTGTATTTTTAGACAATTTCTATATAACCGCTGTTTTTACGGTCTTGTACAGGTGGGCTTGAGTATTTTAATATTCTGCTTTATTTTTTATTTCATTCTGTTTATTGACATTTTTTATTCATAGAATCTGAAAATTTGGAATTGAACAATCACTTCTCCCTGTCTGGGAGAATCATGATGCCTTCATTTAAATTGAATGGTAATTGTTATTTTACTTGCATAAATCATGATAAATTTTGCTTGGTAAGATGTAGAATCTGGTTATGATCAAGGTCACATCAGTGAGGTCAAGGTCACTGTGATGATTGTTTACTTTTGTATAGGTTGGAGCCCCACTGCAACCTAATCTGATTTTTTGAAAAGTTTGCCAGTTTACCTGCAAAAGGCCTCTTCCCAGGTGCATTGTAACTGGGTTTTCTCCTCCACCATTGAAAACTTGCCCCTACCATTTGACTGAAAAATTCTTGAGTGTGGCAGAAAAGAAACAAAATAAAACCAAACGTTTCCATAACAGACTTGAAATGACATATTAAAGGAGTTGCTTTCAGTCCACTTGTTGACATTCCAAACTGATGGTGTGACCCGTCTCCTGCTCTTAGATGTCATGACGATATACAGTAAAACTCGCATACAAGGAATTTCAAGGCACTATATTTTTCAATTTGTTATTAAAGGACAGTTTCTTATATAGTTATAGCTAAGGGGGCTGATTGATTACAATGCAACTTGTTAAAAACAAATATCACTTTAAATTCTATCTAAACAGAAACTGTCCTAGGAAGAAAAAGAAAGGAACTTTCCTATGAAGTAAGAAAACACACTTTTTTTTACTTTTAGTTTACACGGCTCATTTCAATAGAGATTAGGCCTACTTATGCTTGGTGGAAAAGTCAGTTGACTTTTGTTTTAATGATATTGATCAGTTTGTTGTAATGCTATAAAAGACATTGCTTGGGACATCATGGGACATGGAAATTGCTTTGTTATAGGCAAAAATTTGTTATATAAAATTTGTTATAAAATTGATTTTCAATTCAGAATATATAGAGGTGCAGTCAGGGATTATATAATGATTCGTTATGTGTGTGAATTTGTACAAACCGAGTTTGTTATATTCAAGTTTTGCTTTATCTACATGATAGTCCAAACAAATGTGTTTTTTCAATGTTTACTCTTAAGGTCATGAACTCAATCATTTGCATATCTGTTGTAGAAACAACCATTAAAAGTACAAATATCGATATATTACACAACTGTGATAAAAGTGAGTTTCTTTTTTATTTCAATTCAAAACGCATAGAAATATAAAGAGAGAAATAATCTAAAAACCAAATAAATCTCATCTTATCCGTTACAGTGGGATTATTCTCTAAAGGAAATTTAATCATCAAAAATATGTATCGAGCTGGCATTTGATACTTGCTTCTGTAGTCTAAGAGACTTCCATTTATTCGTCATCAGCATTCCATGACAAATATTTTTGGCATACAAACTTATGTTACAGAAAAGATGAACATCTCACATCAATATGATTGCTTAAATGGTGAACACAAATGACCTAAATAGAACTTGCAGAGTTATTTCCCTTTGTTGTAGGTTTATAGTTGATCTGGTAAATACAGATGATTTTTTTTGCTACCTTAATGCTTGCTTTATGAGGTTTCTGGCATTTATATGAGGAAGTCAATATGTAAGTGATGATTGATATATGTTTGAGTTTACAAGCCAGTACAGACATGGTAATTAAACTGTGGTATGATAATTCAGAACCAAAGTCATTCAAGCTAAAAATTATCCGACATTGTTTTATCATATAGAGGATCTTACATGGGTGACCAGGTCATATTGTATTTTGAAATTTTTCAGTTGTGTTTAATTTTCGCCATTTTTTGCCCTTAGATGAAAGGGTGAATTTGAAATGAAAGCAGCTTTCTAAAGCTAAATAATCAAAACAGAAACACGTGCAATTCACGTGACTACAGTGATTTAGGACAAATCTAAGACAGAGTGAATATATTTCCTATAGCTGATATTGATGTTGTTGTTGTTGTTGTAATGTTGATTAATGTGCCACTCAAGAATCTTTCACACATTTGGAGACATCACCAAATGTTGGTGATTTAGGGCTTCAAATTTTGGCCTGTGCTCGGCACTTACGGCCATTGAGCAGCAAGGGTTCTTTAATGTGCTGACACCTGCTGCCTGACAAGGGACCTCGGTTTTTACTATCTCATCCGAAGTGACTTGTAGTTAAAGGGCGAAAATATAAAGGACGAAAAATATCCACATGCACAGAGTGTTTATCTAGTAAGTCAATTATTATTTGTGACACCAAAATGACCCAGGGCAAAAAATGTCCACATATACAGTATGTGTTTATCTATAGTAAGTCAATTATTTTATGTGACACCAAAATATCCACATGCACAGAGTGTTTATCTAGTAAGTCAATTATTATTTGTGACACTAAAATAACCAAGGGCGAAAAATGTCAACATACACAGTGTGTGTTTATATAGTAAGTCAATTATTATATGTGACACCAAAATAACCAAGGGCGAAAAATGTCCACATACACAGTATGTGTTTATCTAGTAAGTCAATTATTTTATGTGACACATGTGTAACAGGCATTTTTTTGCCACTATATACAAATGTTGGAAGCAAACCTTTTATCTTGAGGAGCCGGCCTGGCTCAGTCGGTAGCGCGCTTGACTCTGGATCGTGAGGTCGTGAGTTCGAGTCCCGCCGGTTACAGGTTGGTTTCCTGTCTTTCGGATGAGACAGTAAAAACTGGAGGTCCCGTGTCACAGTAGGTGTTGGCACATTAAAGAACCCTCACTGCTCAATGGCCGTAAGTGCCAAGCATAGGCCAAAATTTGAAGCCCTTCACCGGCATTTGGTGACGTCTCCATATGAGTGAAATATTCTTGAGTGGGACGTTAAACAACAATAAACAAACAATTTATCTTGAGCAGTAACAAATGTTAACCATTGTCTACAGTCACTTTTCATATTCTAATGGGGGATCTCGGGGTGTGGCTTAAGTGATTTAGGAATCTAAAGCATTTTTCTTTAAGAATACCAGTGACAACTCAGTAGAGATAGGAACAACAAGCCAAATAAAATAGAGGTAAAAGTCCTGCACATCAGTGAGAACTCACTATGGACATGAGCAACCAGCCAAATAAAATAGAGGTAAAAGTCCTACACATCAGTGAGAACTCACTATGGACATGAGCAACCAGCCAAATAAAATAGAGGTAAAAGTCCTGTACATCAGTGAGAACTCACTATGGACATGAGCAACCAGCCAAATAAAATAGAGGTAAAAGTCCTGTACATCAGTGAGAACTCACTATGGACATGAGCAACCAGCCAAATAAAATAGAGGTTTCCTGTACATCAGTGAGAACTCACTATGGACATGAGCAACCAGCCAAATAAAATAGAGGTAAAAGTCCTGCACATCAGTGAGAACTCACTATGGACATGAGCAACCAGCCAAATAAAATAGAGGTAAAAGTCCTGCACATCAGTGAGAACTCACTATGGACTCTGGAGCAACCAGCCAAATAAAATAGAGGTAAAAGTCCTGTACATCAGTGAGAACTCACTATGGACATGAGTAACCAGCCAAATAAAATAGAGGTAAAAGTCCTGTACATCAGTGAGAACTCACTATGGACATGAGCAACCAGCCAAATAAAATAGAGGTAAAAGTCCTGCACATCAGTGAGAACTCACTATGGACATGAGCAACCAGCCAAATAAAATAGAGGTAAAAGTCCTGCACATCAGTGAGAACTCACTATGGACATGAGCAACCAGCCAAATAAAATAGAGGTAAAAGTCCTGCACATCAGTGAGAACTCACTATGGACATGAGCAACCAATGTTAAAATTGAGGTAAAAGTCCTGCACATCAGTGAGAACTCACTATGGACATGAGCAACCAGCCAAATAAAATAGAGGTAAAAGTCCTGCACATCAGTGAGAACTCATTATGGACATGAGCAACCAGCCAAATAAAATAGAGGTAAAAGTCCTGCACATCAGTGAGAACATCCTATATTGCAACACTAAAGCACCCAGTAATGGCACAGCTTTAACTGGGAATATAAATAAAATAACAGTTGGTATATTTTGATTTAAAAAAATTGGAGATTGTGTATCGTATTCTGCATTGTTAAAGCTTTTAACTTTGGTTCTATGGAGTCTGACTTTTAGCACCAGATGGCTGGTACAACACTTTGAATTGTTGCTAAGAAGCTGATGTGTCTGATTTTATTTATCACATTGCAATTTTTAGATGAAATAAATCACTTACAAATAATAAAGGTTAAAGATGCCTGCACCAGCAACTAATAGCTTTGTACAATACTTATTTTCTTTATAACCAGACATTTATGGAGAAAATAGGAATAGGGATGTTATAGATCCCATAAATCACACATTTCTGACAAACTTATCAAACACTGTACTTAGTTATGAAACAGAAAAATGTCTGTAAAAAACAATTAGTAACATATTTAACCAAGGCTCGGTATAGGACCAGGAGTCTGTTTCCAGTTGTTATTAGCTAGGGAGAATATTGAAACTATCATGAGACAATATACCGGGGTAACCAGCGAATTATTACAGGAATCTTTCTTTGAAGATGTAGATACCTGTCTGTGAATAGTTTGTCAATAAATTCCCTATTTTAAGGTTACCAGGGCCCCGAAGTCAACAAATTTACTCAGTACTCAAGCTCAACTAACTTTTCTTGATTTTAAGGAAAAAACAGGCAAAATTTATTCTGTAACTGGACATGTTTGTATATTGATGGCATGCAATTGTAAATTGTGGTTGAAGTTATTGCTCATTTGAAGAAAACTTCAGAAATGTCAAAAAATTGTTTGTGTACGTACTTAAATTTACAGTACCATACTCAACGAATTGATTCATTTTTTACAGGAATATCATAAGTGTGACACAAAAATTTATGTGACTGATGTAAAATTATAACATGTTCATTATTCACTCAAATTTGAAGTTTTATAAACAATTCTGTAGTCAAAATAATAAAAATGAAAGTTGAGCTTGAGTATTGAGTAAATTTGGTGACTTCGGGCCCTGAACCTCTTTCATTTTGCCACATATTTTTCCTTCGTCTGTTGTCAGTTTTGACTTCTCAAGAATCAGTGGAACAGTTTTAACCAAACTTTGCAGGATGTATATCCATGTGAAGCTGCATCAAGTTTGGGAATGAAAAGGGGCTAAGATCCATAGGGACCCAAAAAGCTGCCAAAAAAAACTTCTCATGAACCAATGATAAGATTTCTTTCAAATTTGCTACTCATGGTTGTTGAATCAATATCTACAGAGATTGCTTAGGAAATTGAAATCTATTTATAAATGAGCCTTTACAGAACACTTCAAATAACATACGGTACAGTTTAAACTCAAAACTGATTGCCTTTTTATATATACAGAGGGTACAGTCTAAACTCAAAACTGATTGCCTTTTTATATATACAGAGGGTACAGTTTAAACTCAAAACTGATTGCCTTTTTATATATACAGAGGGTACAGTTTAAACTCAAAACTGATTGCCTTTTTATATATACAGAGGGTACAGTTTAAAAACTGATTGCCTTTTTATATATACAGAGGGTACAGTCTAAACTCAAAACTGATTGCCTTTTTATATATACAGAGGGTACAGTTTAAACTCAAAACTGATTGCCTTTTTATATATACAGAGGGTACAGTTTAAACTCAAAACTGATTGCCTTTTTATATATACAGAGGGTACAGTCTAAACTCAAAACTGATTGCCTTTTTATATATACAGAGGGTACAGTTTAAACTCCAAACTGATTGCCTTTTTATATATACAGAGGGTACAGTTTAAACTCCAAACTGATTGCCTTTTTATATATACAGAGGGTACAGTTTATACTCCAAACTGATTGCCAAATATACAGAGGGTACAGTTTAAACTCCAAACTGATTGCCTTTTTATATATACAGAGGGTACAGTTTAAACTCCAAACTGATTGCCTTTTTATATATACAGAGGGTACAGTTTAAACTCAAAACTGATTGCCTTTTTATATATACAGAGGTTACAGTCTAAACTCAAAACTGATTGCCTTTTTATATATACAGAGGGTACAGTTTAAACTCAAAACTGATTGCCTTTTTATATATACAGAGGGTACAGTTTAAACTCAAAACTGATTGCCTTTTTATATATACAGAGGGTACAGTTTAAACTCAAAACTGATTGCCTTTTTATATATACAGAGGGTACAGTCTAAACTCAAAACTGATTGCCTTTTTATATATACAGAGGGTACAGTTTAAACTCAAAACTGATTGCCTTTTTATATATACAGAGGGTACAGTTTAAACTCAAAACTGATTGCCTTTTTATATATACAGAGGTACAGTCTAAACTCAAAACTGATTGCCTTTTTATAATACAGAGGGTACAGTCTAAACTCAAAACTGATTGCCTTTTTATATATACAGAGGGTACAGTTTAAACTCAAAACTGATTGCCTTTTTTATATATACAGAGGGTACAGGGTCCAAACTGATTGCCTTTTTATATATACTACAGTTTATACTCCAAACTGATTGCCTTTTTATATATACAGAGGGTACAGTTTATACTCCAAACTGATTGCCTTTTTATATATACAGAGGGTACAGTTTAAACTCCAAACTGATTGCCTTTTTATATATACAGAGGGTACAGTTTAAACTCCAAACTGATTGCCTTTTTATATATACAGAGGGTACTGTTTAAACTCAAAACTGATTGCCTTTTTATTTATACAGAGGTATATTAGAAAGTTGTTAAGAGTCATCTATGGTTCATTGTGACAAAGTATCAAGGTCATTGGGTCAAAGGTCAAGATAACAGGCAGTAAAATATTAGTTACATAGTTGCATAATTACCCAAATTTGCCTGGTGACCACCTTAAGACGCCTTGATCGTCTTGTGTACTTTTTGAATAACTTCAGTATGTTTGTTACCAGCATAGCAAAATTTTCATTTTCAATTGGAATTCAACAAATCAGCTTTCTTCTACTATAAAATGATTGTCATCAAATATCTCATTTCTCTGAAACTAAAATAGCGCACATTGCACTCAAGTGGTTATAATAGCTTTCTCCCTCTGTGTGTGTTTGTGTGTGCTGTAAAGTGTACAAGACCGTTATCATAAATTTTCATGATGCAATTTAAAACATTTAAATTTTCAGAACAAAATGTTATAAAAATCTCACAATTCCATGTCCATAATCTGTCACTTTAATGGAACATGACATTTTCTTGATACAATGGTTAACCAATTCTCTGTGGCTTATTTCAGATCACTGAATACAAATGAAACAGAAACAGCTTAGTTAGCATCACTTGATCTCATTAAAATTTTATTACTTCTTTTTTTTTTTTTTTTTTTTTTTTTTTTTTTTTGAAAGCGATGTTTAGATTTTTGTGAACTTTTACATGTATTTATAACTCTACTGGAGCCAGAGCTGATTTGGTGAGCAAGTTTGCCAGCTGTGGAAGGCCGTTGGTCTCTTCTCGGGTACATTGTAACTGAGTTCACTACTAAAAAAAAAACAGGTTTCCACCATAAAACTGAAAAATTGTGGAATTGGTCATTAAACATGATCTTAACAAACTAACAAAACAAAATACATGAACAATTTTTTATATGTAAATCAGCAGTCCATACAGCTTTAAGACTTAGATTATTGTTAGATCCAAAAATCTGAAAAGAAATGACCCAATTAAACTTTTTTCAATTAATTTATGTTTTAGTGATAATTTTTTTCAGTATTGAACAAAATATCTTAATATAAAGGGAAATAACTGTAGAATAAAGATACGACTTGAAGAAGAATGCATGTGTCAAAGGTTGAATGTTCTGCCAGGATACATTAAATTACTGATATTGCGTGAAGACGTTATTTTGCATTATAATTGGTTAAGACATAATTACAAATACCTGAATTTGTAGTTTCAAAGTTACAGTGGATTATTATTAAGTGGGGTTTCAGGTGGTGATAATATACATGTATTTGGATAGAAATATACATGTCTCTGATATGACTACCAGTAAGTTAACTTTCAATTAACCCATTCACCCCTAAAGACACATTTGGACTGGTCTGAGTCATTGATTTACAGAAGAGTCCATTGTTTTTCAGGGATTAATGAGTTACGAGCCTAACATTTATTACATACATTATAAACAACACTTAACACACATAATCTGGAAGTAGATATTCTTTTTCATAACTTTGGATAGGATCCAATCATGAAATATATTCTGAATTAATTCCACAGACTGTCAGTATCTTTATTTTAAAATTAAGTACACCTCTTAACAATTCGACAAACTTTCAAGATTTGGATTGTAAAGTTGCATTTTCATTGGTCGAACATTACGCACCTAAGAGATGTCAGCCGCAGGTGACCCCCCCCCCCCCCACACACATAGTGGATTGCATAGATCCTCTATACGACATATCAGAAAATGGGAGTGGTTAGAGATCTATTTTAAAATTAGATTGAGGTTTACCGAGGTAAATTGGTACATATTTACAAACACTAGTCCATTTTAACTTGTTAACACATTATTATTATTACAGCCTCAGTAGAGTCAGGGCAAGTCAACACCTTTTATCTGTTCAACCTATTTTAGACAGTATTAATTTCGGTTTTTTGACAGAATCAGGGTTTGCCACTTAATCTTGCTAGACCTGTAAGAAACACTTATACAACCACATAGTGCAGATATATATATATATATATATATATATATATATATATATATATATATATATATATATATATATATATATATATAACAGACAAACCATTATCAAAACAAAGTTTATTACAAATTTTGGTCAGGTATTTAAATTCCAGACCATACCCCCTCCACCTTTGACAAATTTACACAATAGTTCTTAAGAAAGTATCTACAAAGTGATAGAAAACAAACACTCATAACAAAGACATTGAAAATAGACTCTGAAAACAGACAACGATAAAAACCATAGAACATACGATGATTATGTACACCTACCTTTGGTACATAGGTTTCACATTTTTAGCAAGACACAGAACTTTACAGATTCATTGGAATCTTTATAGCTTCATCAATGATAAATTGATGAAACCTTAGAGAGATTACGACAAATTACTGATAGCATTGCCTAGACGTTAGTCATCACCTTGTCTCAGTAGTGCCAATAGATTTCTTTTAAAAGATTAGTCAACAAAAATGATTTTTGTTTTGATCAAAATCTTACAATATTCCTGTATTATTATTATCCTATTCAATCCCTGAACAAGACTTCAAAAAGTTATTTTAAAAGGTTCTGTTTTACATAATTTCATAAAATTCTATTTTTCATTTTGTATGTGGAGATTTTTTATAACCACCAAATACCTTACTCAAGTGGAAATTTGTAATAACTATGTGGATATTTGTAATGACTGTAGAGTAACTATGGAGATTTGTAATAGCCACCAAATACCTTACTCAAAATAAGATTTGCAATAACTAGAGATTTGTAATAACTATGTGGAGATTTGTAATAACTATGTGGAGATTTGTAATAATTATGTGGAGATTTGTAATAACTATGTGGAGATTTGTAATAACTATGTGGAGATTTGTAATAACTGTGGAGATTTGTAATAACTATGTGGAGATTTGTAATAACTATGTAGAGATTTGTAATAACTATGTGGAGATTTGTAATAACTGTGGAGATTTGTAATAACTATGTGGAGATTTGTAATAACTATGTAGAGATTTGTAATAACTATTTGGAGATTTGTAATAGCTATATGGAGATGTAATTACTATTTGGAGATTTATAATAACAACCAAATACCTTATACAAATTGATGTCAAATGGAACAAATAAATTCAGTACATCTCAATAAGGCTTCTTGGATTTAGATTAGTTAAGTGCATGTAATTTAATCAATGTAGAATCCTTCCTTTCTTGACAATGGTAATTATACCTGACAGTGGTTACTCTTCTAAAATCGTCAATGCCACAGAATGCTATAAGTCCAGTTAAATTACTAAAATGTTTTGTATTTTCGCAGGTGTTTGACACACATTGTACTAAATCCATTGTGGCCGAATTATGAACCATACTACTGTTGTTGCTTTTGTTGTTGTATTGTTGTTTAACATCCCACTCAAGAATCTTTAATTCATTTGGAGACGTCTTCAAATGCTGGTGAAGGGCTTCATATTTTGGCTTATGCATGGCACTTATGGCCATAGAGCAGTGAGAGTCCTTTAACATGCCGACACCTACTGTGACCACGGGACCTTGGGTTTTACTGTCTCATCCGAAAGGTAAAGCCAGTTGCCGCTGATAGGGCTCGAACCCATGACCCTCTGGTTGTGAATCAAGCACTCTACCGTGGAGCCATGATGGTTCTTGAACCAGTCTCCTATAATGCCCCTTTAAATTAGGGACCTCTTCGACAGATGCCCGCCATTACCAATTTAAAATTCCCTTAGTGGTGATTTGAGTGCAAATATCTAGTACAAAACGCATTAATTTTTTGTTTGTCATGGGCATGGATAAATTATTCAGTATGCATGGGATACCGCTAAGTTAAATTTAAGTGGTAGGTATCAACCATTTTATTTTAATCAGCCAAAACCAGCGGACCCAGCTAATTTGACTCAGACTATAATACAGCAGACATTTTGATTAATAGAAAATGAATTTCAAGTTAAGGAAACTGTAAATAGATACTGGTTGTGTATATACCTTTAAGAATAACAAAGTAATTTATATTGGAGCAAACTGCATGTTTTGTATTAGAACTTTGTTTTAGTTGACATTTTCTAAAGGTCCCAAGTGTGCTTTATGTTATTGTATTATTTTGAAACAGAGGATTAACTTCCTTTAAAAGTGTTTTTTTTTTTATCTGAAGAACATCACATCAAACTGCATGTGCGTTAAAGGAAATTAATATTCCAGGAAGAGGGTTTAAGTACAGTATGAAAAGTCATGAAATGGGGAAAAAATACTGAAATGACTTTTACAGATAAATTATGTTCATTTTTCTCAAATTCAAACCCTCTGATCTTACGACAACTGCGGCAAAGTGACCAACAGAACAACATTAGTGATAATTGTCATGATGTGAGTAATTGTTGAAGTTAAAGATATAGTGTAATAAGAGACAAAATAACATTTGAGTTAAAGAAATAGGCATAATAACAGAAAATAACATTGAGTTGATTGGTGGAATTAAAGAAATGGGTGTAATAAGAGAGAAAATAACATTGAGTCTGTTGGTGGAGTTAAAGAAATAGGCATAATAAAAGAGAAAATAACATTTAAGCTAATTGTTGAAGTTAAAGTAATAGGTGTAATAAGAGACAAAATAACATTTGAGTTAAAGAAATAGGCATAATAACAAAAAATAACATTGAGTTTGTTGGTGGAGTTAAAGAAATAGGTGTAATAAGAGAGAAATTAACATTGAGTTTGTTGGTGGAGGTACAGATAGAGAAAATAAAATTGAGTTTATTGTTAAGTTAAAGAATTTAGGCATAATGAGAGAAAATAACATTTGAGGTAATTAGTGGAGTTAAAGAAATAAAGAAAATAACATTTGCCTTTATTGCTGGAGTCAAAGAAATAGATGTAGTGAGAGAAAATAACCTTGAGTTTATTCATGGAGTCAAAGAAATAGGCATAATGAGAGAAAATAACATTTTGAGTTACAGAAATATTTAGCTGTATGTCTGATTCATTGAATCAATGATGGGTGTCATGGAAATACATTTTCACCAGAGAGCATTTATAAAGATTGCTGTCCCGTTTCTATGTTTGTGATTCTTGGTATAACTTGGTTAATTAGTACAGTTAGATTCCCTTCTGTGTTGTTGATCTTGTCGTAGCCAGGAAGACATTGCACTCTGTGAACATTTTTATGTTTACCAATATATTGACTGTATTGTTTACAATAAATTTTATGATGATATAACGTGAAATAGTGCACTAAAGTTCTGAAAAACCGATACAAGTCTTTGATGCTTTCTTTGTGTTTACTTTATGACCAGTTTTATTGTAAAATTCAAACCGAGAATTCACTTTCAGTGTCTCAAGCCACTTAAATTTCCCATGTACTTCATTGTTTTTTAAACTTTTCCAGGAATAGTATAGGATATTAAAGCATTCTGTTGAGACATAAAATTAGTGCAGATAATCAGGGCTGGACATTAACTATTTGGGGGTACCTGTCCTGTTGGATAGGTCCTTCCCGTCAAAGTAATGGAAGTAATGACACAGGTGACAAATAATACAGCTGTTACAACCAACTAATATATTCAAAATTTACAACATGACACAGGTCTGATTATATAACATCTTACAGAAGGGAGACAGGATATTCCACAATCTGGAATACCCATATAACAGTAGCACTCTGGAATACACATATAACAGTAGCACTCTGGAATACACATATAACAGTAAGGCTCTGGAATACATATATAACTGTAAGGCTCTGGAATACACATATAACAGTAGGGGCTCTGAAATACACATATAACAGTAAGGCTCTGGAATACACATATAACAGTAAGGCTCTGGAATACACATACAACTGTAAGGCTCTGGAATACATATATACCAGTAAGGCTATGGAATACACATACACATATAACAGTAGGGCTCTGGAATACACATACAACTGTAAGGCTCTGAAATACATATATACCAGTAAGGCTCTGGAATACACATACACATATAACAATAGGGCTCTGGAATACATATATACCAGTAAGGCTCTGGAATACACATACACATATAACAGTAGGGCTCTGGAATACACATACACATATAACAATAGGGCTCTGGAATACACATACAACTGTAAGGCTCTGAAATACATATATACCAGTAAGGCTCTGGAATACACATACACATATAACAGTAGGGCTCTGGAATATACATATAACAGTAAGGCTCTGAAATACACATATAACAGTAGTGCTCTGGAATACACATACAACTGTAAGGCTCTGGAATACACATACACATATAACAGTAGGGCTCTGGAATACACATACACATATAACAATAGGGCTCTGGAATACACATACAACTGTAAGGCTCTGGAATACATATATACCAGTAAGGCTCTGAAATACACATACACATATAACAGTAGGGCTCTGGAATATACATATAACAGTAAGGCTCTGGAATACACATATAACAGTAGTGCTCTGGAATACACATACAACTGTAAGGCTCTTGAATACACATACACATATAACAGTAGGGCTCTGGAATACACATACACATATAACAATAGGGCTCTGGAATACACATACAACTGTAAGGCTCTGGAATACATATATACCAGTAAGGCTCTGGAATACACATACACATATAACAGTAGGGCTCTGGAATACACATACAACTGTAAGGCTCTGGAATACACATACACATATAACAGTAGGGCTCTGGAATACACATACAACTAACAATAGGGCTCTGGAATACACATACACATGTAAGGCTCTGGAATACATATATACCAGTAAGGCTCTGGAATACACATACACATATAACAGTAGGGCTCTGGAATACACATACAACTGTAAGGCTCTGGAATACACATACACATATAACAGTAGGGCTCTGGAATACACATACACATATAACAATAGGGCTCTGGAATACACATACAACTGTAAGGCTCTGGAATACATATATACCAGTAAGGCTCTGGAATACACATACACATATAACAGTAGGGCTCTGGAATACACATATAACAGTAGTGCTCTGGAATACACATACAACTGTAAGGCTCTGGAATACACATACACATATAACAGAAGGGCTCTGGAATACACATATAACAGTAGGGCTCTGGAAAACACATATAATAGTAGTGCTCTGGAATACACATACAACAGTTGGGCTCTGGAATACACATATAACAGTAAGGCTCTGCAAAACACATATAACAGTAGGGCTCTGCAAAACACATATAACAGTAGGGCTCTGCAAAACACATATATCAGTAGAGCGTGGTATGACATTAACGGCATGATTCACTTTTGGTATTTGCCCTGTATTAACTTTTCTTTATTAATAGTCACCATAATCTAATCCACATTTTATTGTAAATTCCAAACCATGAACTGTAATTTTGGTGACAGCTAAGTGCGTAATTAGCAGTAGTAGTTTGGACAGAATCGTGGGAATTCTTCAAGACCAACGGTAACAAACACATTCACAGATGTACAACACTAATGGGTATCATAGTAATATAACAGATGTACAACAGTAATGGCTATCATCGTACATTGTAATATAACAGATGTACAACACTAATGGCTATCATAGTAATATAACAGATGTACAACACTAATGGTTATCATAGTTATATAACAGATGTACAACACTAATGGCTATCATAGTAATATAACATGTACAACACTAATGGCTATCATAGTTATATAACAGATGTACAACACTAATGGGTATCATAGTTATTTAACAGATATACAACACTAATGGCTATCATAGTAATATAACAGATGTACAACACTCATGGCTATCAGTTATATAACAGATGTATAACACTAATGGCTATCATAGAAATATAACAGATTACAACACTAATGGCTATCATAGTAATATAACAGATGTACAACACTTATGGGTATCATAGTAATATAACAGATGTACAACACTAATGGCTATCATAGTAATATAACAGATGTACAACACTAATGGCTCTCATAGTAATATAACAGATGTACAACACTAATGGCTATCATAGTAATATAACAGATGTACAACACTAATGGGTATCATAGTTATATAACAGATGTACAACACTTATGGGTATCATAGTAATATAACAGATGTATAACACTAATGGGTATCATAGTTATTTAACAGATATACAACACTAATGGGTATCATAGTTATATAACAGATGTATAACACTAATGACTATCATAGTAATATAACAGATGTACAACACTAATGGGTATCATAGTTATATAACAGATGTACAACACTTATGGATATCATAGTTATATAACAGATGTACAACACTTATGGGTATCATAGTAATATAACAGATGTACAACACTAATTGGTATCATAGTAATATAACAGATGTACAACTAATGGCTATCATAAATATATAACAGATGTACAACACTAATGGGTATCATAGTAATATAACAGATGTACAACACTAATGGGTATCATAGTAATATAACAGATGTACAACACTAATGGCTATCATAGTAATATAACAGATGTACAACACTAATGGCTATCATAGTAATATAACAGATGTACAACACTAATGGGTATCATAGTAATATAACAGATGTATAACACTAATGGCTATCATAGTTATATAACAGATGTACAACACTAATGGGTATCATAGTAATATAACAGATGTACAACACTAATGGGTATCATAGTTATATAACAGATGTACAACACTAATGAGTATCATAGTTATATAACAGATTTACAACACTAATGGGTATCATAGTTATATAACATGTACAACACTAATGGGTATCATAGTTATATAACAGATGTACAACACTAATGAGTATCATAGTTATATAACAGATTTATAACACTAATGGGTATCATAGTTATATAACAGATGTACAACACTAATGAGTATCATAGTTATATAACAGATGTACAACACTAATGAGTATCATAGTTATATAACAGATTTACAAACTAATGGTGTCATAGTTACAGATGTACAACACTAATGGGTATCATAGTAATATTACAGATGTACAACACTAATGGCTCTCATAGTACATTGTAATATAACAGATGTACAACACTTATGGGTATCATAGTAATACCTTTATGGTGTATGTACAATTTGTTTCATCTTTTGTATAATTATTCATAAAATATGATTGATAAACTTGGTGTCAATTTCATTTCGCAAAGATCTATTCTTAGAAGAAATTGTAACATTCTCCAGTGAACTCAGTTTTCGAGCAGATGACTAAAAGTAAAAGAAATCAAAGATCACCAAATCTCCTTTTTTTTTTACCAGTTTAACATGGGGTAATTAGCAATCTATCATAGTTTTTGAGCAGATGACTAAAAGTAAAAGAAATCAAAGATCACCAAATTTCGGTCTCTTTTACCAGTTTAACATGGGGTAATTAGCAATCTAACATAGGTAAGTCTCACATCAAATATCAATGTATTGAAGTTATCATTCATGATCCAATGAAAATGGTCCGTAGGATTCACTATATTAAAGACAATTAACAAATGTAAATTGCAGTTGTTAGGCAGTCCGCCATTTTGAGTCAGATGTAAGAATTACCTGTAGGAATGAGAAAAGTACCTGTCCGACTTTTTAATCAAATAAATTCAAACTATTGACTCTTAACAATGGCTTGAATGTTTTGATATGGTATCTTCATGAGACTATGAAGAAAGTTTAAATAAATCAAATAGTAGCAAGGTCTAGAGTTCACACCATATGAACACACCTATAGTTTACTATATGAACACACCTATAGTTCACATCATATGAACATACTTATAGTTCACATCATGTTCACATCATATGAACACACCTAAAGTTCACATCATATGAACACACATAAAGTTCACATCATATGAACACACCTATAGTTCACATCATATGAACACACCTATAGTTCACATCATATGAACACACCTATAGTTTACCATATGAACACATGTATAGTTTACCATATGAACACACCTATAGTTTACCATATAAACATACTTATAGTTCACATCATATGAACATATCTATAGTTCACATTATATAAACATACTTATAGTTCGCATTATATGAACAAGCTTACAGTTTAAATCATATGAACATATTTAAAGTTCACATCAGATGGGCATACCTATAGTTCATGTGAACACACCTATAGTTCACATTATATAAACATACTTTTATTTCACATCATGTGAGCATACTCATAGCTCATGTACACCATATGAACATACAATGTCTTGTTCTCTGAGACTTGGGTTTAATCACATTGATATGAATAAAAGAAAAAGTGTTTCAAAACACATCAGTTTTCCTACTTGCGAAATTCCTCTTGCTATTTGAAATGATATCATGCATTTAATATCTTTTCGGTGCTGCAGCAGGTATCGCAGCAGTATCGGTCTTCTCATCTCCATTGTGTATCAGGAGAATGCATTAATGTAGATTCATTCTGCATGTGTTTGATTCCAGACTGTGTTAACAAACAAGGTTAATGGACCATGTTATTGTTATTATTAGTAAGACACATGCAAAAAAATCAATGAAAGTTTTTTTTTATTATCAATAGGCCTTGAATAGTAGATTATTTGTTTACTGTAGCAGTTTGACCCATAAACAATGTCTTGTGTATATAGTTTGTTTTGTTTAAAAACCCGATTTTCACACCTTGAACTTTTTCATACCTTTCTACAGAGCAAATGCCTGAGGAAATTTTTCTGTTTTGTTGGAGAGGAAGTTATGTGGTGTTGCAAGAACATTCAACTCATTCTTTTAATGTGTTACTTTTAATATTCACAAATCTACAGACAGCATATCAGAAACTACACCAAATTCATTTCAATATCATATGCAGAAAAAGAGAAAAAACACACTAACTGCCAACTGACCCATTCACCTGGGCACAAACGCTTCAGGATTATATCAAGACATTTCATGCCAAAGACGTTTCGTTTCGTACCCATTGGAAGACAAATTGTACCCTGTGAGGGATTTGTATTTCATCAGGTACAATTTGTCTTGTGTATGTCTTGTTGATACTATCCGGACATGTTTGTGCACAGGTGAAATTAGTAGGATGGCAGTTATCATATGAAGGTCTATAGTGACTATACCATTGATTAATTTGTGTTAATCCAAAGGTCTATCGTGACTGTACCATTAATTAATTTGGGTTAGTCCTAATGTGATCGACAGGATAGATGAGTGACGATAAATTGACATTTTTTTAGGTTTAGCCTTTACCATCTGGCAGCAAAATGATGGTAAAAAATCTCACTACTGAAGCATACAATTTAGCAGACCAGTTGCATGCTTAAACCAAAAGTGCTGTCTACTGAGGCATGCAAAATTGAAAGAAAAGTTACATTCAACATGTAAAAGTGCTGATGACTGAAACATGTAATTTAGCAGAACAATTACATGCAAAAACTGCAAGTGTCAACTGCTGAAGCATATGCCTTCTGACAGAACAGTTACATGCTAAAACTAAAAGTGCTAATTACTGAAGCATCGATTCAGTTTTACAGAACAATTACATGCTAAAGCTAAAACTAAAAGTGCAAATTACTGAAGCATGCAATATTACAGAACAGCTACATGGTAAAACTTAAATGGCTAATTACTGAAGCATGCGATATTACAGAACAGCTACATGGTAAAACTTAAATGGCTAATTACTGAAGCATGCGATATTACAGAACAGCTACATGGTAAAACTTAAATGGCTAATTACTGAAGCATGCGATATTACAGAAGGCTTAGATACAAAAACTAAAACAGTAAATTACTGAAGCATACAATTTTACAGAATTACTGAAGCATGCGATATTACAGAAGGCTTAGATACAAAAACTAAAACAGTAAATTACTGAAGCATACAGATTTACAGAACAATTACAAATCAGCTAAAAATGCTAACTACTGAAGCATACAATATAAAAGAAATATTACATGCTAAAACTAAAAATTTTGAAAAAAAAAAAAACCATTTACTCAACCAATTAATCAGAAGGCTTTTACAATTTCATGAAAGTAATTCTGTGTATTGGTATTGGTTTTAAACATTCTATAAAGCTACATCTAAAAAACTATTATTGTAAAATAATGAAGTCTATAATAAACGAGGTTTCTTATTGGAGAATCATTTAGCAGTTACTGATTCTAGTTAATTATAACCTTGATGTCTGATGCTGTCTTAATAGTTTGTGTTTAAGATATTTTATCAATTGGTTTTTAAAGTACTGAGAGTTTCTTAGAAAAAAAAGAGAAAAGTTTTAATTTCTTAGTGTGATGTAGTACGTGGTTATGAAGTTGTGATTTGAGTTTATTTATGGCCTGTCAGACGATCAGGGAGGCAAGTTCAGAGAAACACAGCTACTTAAAAAACAAAGTTTGAAATTGATTTTCTTGTCAAGACATTTAAAATTGCCATCATATCTCTTTCTTCAAATAGTCAATATGTTTTGTGAAATAATTTAACAAAATGAAAGGCAGACATTGGAATTTTAATTATGTAACAAGGTTATCTTTCAATGCATTTAAGACAAACATTTTCAACACAATAACTCAAAAACATATTACAGCGTATTTAAGAATGAAGAAATATGTTTGTTAAGGAAACCGAGTATGCTATAATTTCCTTTTGATACCTATTTTACTTACTTTGAAAAACTAATTCTTCATGGGAGTTTACAAGTTGGGGGTACTGTGCTTGATTTCTAGCACTAGTTCATGCCAAAGATTTATTTCTTACATGACTGTTGTCTAACAAAGGACTTAGTCATGGTGTCATTTGGATGAGGTTTAGTTACAAGTCACAATAGAAATGTCTAAGAAACTTCAATGCATTGGCAAGAATTTAAAATCAAAATTTCTGGCATTTTACCTTTAATGACTAATGTCTCCATATAATGTTGAACATTCTACAAAATCCTGGGGAAATGTTCAACAATACCATCATCTTCAACAACATCATCACTATCATCATTGTCATCATAATAATAATCGTCATGATCATCATCAACAACTACAACAACATCATCAAAAACAACAACAGCAATTTAATAAAACATCAGTTACGATCACGTCATTATTATCATCATCAGTGACAACTACATAAGCAACAACAACCACAACAGCAAAAACAACAACAACATCATTATCATCATCTTCATCAACAGCAACTACAATAACATCAACAACAACAATAACAAAAACATCAACAACTACCACAACAAAAACATCAAAAGCTACATCAACAACAACAACATCATCTGCAACAACAGCATCATCAATAACAACAACATCATTATCATCATCTTCATCAACAACAACTACAATAACAACAACAATACCAACATCATCATCTGCAACAACAACAACATCTGCAACAACAGCATCGTCAGTAACAACAACATCCTCTGCAACAACATCATCAACAACAACAACATCTACAACAACAGCATCATCAATAACAACATCTACAACAACAGCATCATCAACAACAACATCTACAACAACAGCATCATCAATAACAACATCTACAACAACAGCATCATCAACAACATCATCTGCAACAACAACATCATCAGCAACATCATCAACTACAACAACATAATCTGCAACAACAGCATTATCTACAACAACAGCATCATCAGCAACATCATCTGCAACAACAACATCATCAGCAACATCATCAACTACAACATCAGCAGCAACATCATCAACTACAACAACATAATTTGCAACAACAGCATCTGCAACAAAAGTATCAACAACAACAACATCTCCAACAACAGCATCATCAATAACAAGAATGCAGCAGCAGCAGCATCAACAACAATGACATCATCATCAACAACAAAAACAACAACATTACCATCATCAACAACATTAACAAAAACCAGAATAACAAAATACAGATTTTTGATATTGGAAAAAGCAAAAGAGAATCTGTTGACATACAGCAAATATAGTCTTTTGATATACTAACATATGTGTCTATAGGTCAACTAAATGACATTTTAAAAGACACATGATTATGTAATCCATTGTAAACAATGTTTACATTTTGTATCTTATTGTTTACATGGACTTGGCTAATTGCCTTCTGTAAATGATTGCACTTTGGAATTACAGAATTTACTATGATGTTGTTGAATCATACATTGTATATCAAGATGAAATAAACACTATAGTTTTTTAAACATATAGGTAGCAATCAATACTGGAGCCTGCTTATTAGCAGAAGCTCGGCACAGAGAAGCTCTATTGGTAGAGTGTCAGATCTTAAGCATGAAGGTTTTTGGTTCGATTCCCGGTCGTGTCAGAGGGTAAATGGTCTAGGATGTGCAGTTTGATTTTCGTCAGATTGTACATGTGTAGTGGCACTTAATAAGCCATTGGAAATACAGACCACTCGAGCAAGGACATAAACACACACACTAAACATCTCTCTCCCTGCCTCACAGGGATGAGCGGTAGGGGGTTTAAGGTAGTCACATTGCTCCTTAAATCTTGCCACAACAAGCATGCAGAAGCTGGATTCTGATTGTAAAGTGGATCTGGATCAGTGCTGTGTTTGATATTATACTGATAAAGTGCTACTGTAATTGTAGAAACTGAAGATTCTTCATGACAAATTAACAACTGCACTTCTGCTTGGAAATTTCATTATGTCTGAGTCCCTGGGGAGCCATCACACATGGGTCACATCACTTTATCATATAAGCATACTTAATACGAACCCATTAGCATGAGCAAGCATTAGGTGTCATTGTTGTCTGATTATCGTCTGCTTATCGTGAAGGACAAGATGGCACTACTTGATATTTAATTGTAAGTGGAGTTTTCAATTGTCATACCAGTCATTTAATTAGATTCTCTATAATTACAGCTCATTAGATGGAGAAGGTCATTTGTATATTTATGATGGGTTGTAACCTTTTAAACTTTCGAGCAATAATAATTCTGTTTATTTTGTTACAATGTTCTTTTATGACACACTCAAGAATTTTTATGGCCTCCCCCCCCCCCAGATATACCATATACATATATATACATTGTTTATATATATATATATATATATATACCAGATATTAAATCACTGTAAATTCTGGCCGATTACACATTGAACTTGTTTTGTAGATAACTTTTGTACAACACAATATTGTAAATTCTGACTTCAGATAAAATTTGTTTTGTAGATAACTTTTGTACAACACAGTATACATATGAAGTCTTTTTTTTTTTAACAATTCCTGATTTTTCCCTGAATTTCTAAGACAAACTCCTGATAACTCCCTACCAAAAACAAAATGTGTAAAAATATCATAATCAAGCCAAATAGAAGTTTATCAAATGATGAATATTTTTTCAAAGATGCATTAGGTTGCTGTTTTTACATTCATATTGTGACTTTCCCCCAATGATTGTCACACAATATAGGCAGCTAAAGTATAATCTGTATAATCCAGTCGTTATATTTCGCTCACTTCGATCCCTACATTAACGTCTGAATCTATACACAATCAGAATGCTTCAACCGGAGGAAATTTTTACTGTGCCAGACTGTGACATCATAGTAATTTACGTCAGAATTTTGTGACGTTGCATTGACTAGTTCGCAACACTCGAGTTTTTTTTTCAAATTACTGGTATAAGAAAGTTGTGATTTATCGTATAATTACAACTGTAAACCTAATTATTCATTTGCAGTATACGTTCAATATATTTTCTTTGTTTTTTTTTTAGCATTTACTTATCCTCGATTTATCCTCAAATTTGAAACGGAAATCCAAACTCTGCAGAAACATATATCGAACGCCTCTGATTGGGTTCTGGTTTTTGCAAGAAACATTTTAACTGGTTAGCTTTCACGCCCAGTCGGATCTGAAGAGTTCCAATCAAGGGCGTTAATCATTCACATTAGCCAAAGTAAGGCTATATGATTTTTTTTAATATTTGGGTTTGTCCATTAGACCTTAGGTGTATCATTCGATTGAAGTTAATATCTCCAGAAGGTTGGGTTGGATTGATCTTCATATCCATGTTACATTTACAGATCTTAATACGAACTGTAAACGTGTGAAGATGGGTTACAAAAACTTATAATTTTTTATATTTTTGTGAAAGTTTGATAGAAAGCATCAGTTATCAATTCTTCAGGGGTGGGAGGCAGCCATTTTCTAAGGATTTTGTATGAAATTTTGACTTTTTAGGTAAAAAAAATTCCTGATAACCTCCTGATTTTTAAGAAAAATATTTCCTGATTTTTTAGCTTAAATGTGCTTGACAGACTGTACATTTATTAGAGATATTGTAAATTCTGATTACAGATCAAAATTATTTTGTACAACACAGTAATCATGTATTAGAGGTATTGTAAATTCTGATTACAAATCAAACTTGTTTTGTAGATAATGTTTGTACAACACAGTATACATATATTAGTACTATTAGAGATATTGTAAATTTTGATTATAGATACAAATTGTACCTATACAAGTTATTATTGGTACACCTGTAAACAAAATACAAATAAAATGGATATCAGTTTTAGCTCAGTGTTTATTGTATGAAGTAAGAGTGGAGCATTGACATATAGATGGTTACTCTGTATGATACATAGACCTTGGTATACAGATATGTTGTATATCATACGGATATGTTGTATATGTTGTATATCATATGGATATGTTGTATATCATACGGATATGTTGTATATCATACGGATATGTTGTATATCATATGGATATGTTGTATATCATATGGATATGTTGTATATCATACGGATATGTTGTATATCATATGGATATGTTATATATCATACGGATATGTTGTATATCATACGGATATGTTGTATATCATACGGATATGTTGTATATCATACGGATATGTTGTATATCATACGGATATGTTGTACATCATATGGATATGTTGATATGTTGTATATCATATGGATATGTTGTATATCATACGGATATGTTGTACATCATGCAGATATGTTGATATGTTGTATATCATACAGATATGTTGTATATCATAAGGATATGTTATACATCATACGGATATGTTAATATGTTGTATATCATACGGATATGTTGTATATCATACAGATATGTTGTATATCATATAAATATGTTGTATATCATACGGATATGTTGTATATCATATGTCACAGGTCTTGGTCTGTTTACTATGGGATATCCAGCTGTTCGTCATACAAGTAAATATTTCATTCTTGGATTTTTATTTTGTTGATTTTGGTTATCCGTTGAAAATAATGAAATTAAACTCCTCAACAAAAATTAATGATTTCTGGTGTATATCATGGTTTACTTCACCTTATATGGGCATGTCACTACAACTTTATATGTCATTTCTATGACCTTTATATCATGGTTCACTTGACCTTATATTGACATGTCACTACAACTATATATGTCATTACTATGACCTTTATATCATGGTTCACTTGACCTAATATTGACATGTCACACACAATTATATATGTCATTACTATGACCTTTCTATCATGGTTCACTTGACCTTATATGGGCATGTCACTACAACTATATATGTCATTACTATGACCTTTCTATCATGGTTCACTTGACCTTATATGGGCATGTCACTACAACTATATATGTCATTACTATGACCTTTCTATCATGGTTCACTTGACCTTATATGGGCATGTCACTACAACTATATATGTCATTACTATGACCTTTCTATCATGGTTCACTTGACCTTATATGGGCATGTCACTACAACTATATATGTCATTACTATGACCTTTATATCATGGTTCACTTGACCTAATATTGACATGTCACACACAACTATATATGTCATTACTATGACCTTTATATCATGGTTCACTTGACCTTATATGGGCATGTCACTACAACTATATATGTCATTACTATGACCTTTATATCATGGTTCACTTGACCTTATATGGGCATGTCACTACAACTATATATGTCATTACTATGACCTTTATATCATGGTTCACTTGACCTTATATGGGC
Organism: Atrina japonica; assembly: GCA_030159075.1. NCBI lineage: Eukaryota > Metazoa > Mollusca > Bivalvia > Pterioida > Pinnidae > Atrina > Atrina japonica. The sequence goes on along the minus strand of BROG01000219.1, from coordinate 729,668 downwards.
ATGTCACTACAACTATATATGTCATTACTATGACCTTTATATCATGGTTCACTTGACCTTATATGGGCATGTCACTACAACTATATATGTCATTACTATGACCTTTATATCATGGTTCACTTGACCTTATATGGGCATGTCACTACAACTATATATGCCATTTTACTATGACCTTTTCTATCATGGTTCACTTGACCTTGATATATGGGCATGTCACTACAACTATATATGTCATTACTATGACCTTTATATCATGGTTCACTTGACCTTATATGGGCATGTCACTACAACTATATATGTCATTACTATGACCTTTATATCATGGTTCACTTGACCTTATATGGGCATGTCACTACAACTTTATATATCATTACTATGACCTTTATATCATGGTTCACTTGACCTTATATGGGCATGTCACTACAACTATATATGTCATTACTATGACCTTTCTATCATGGTTCACTTGACCTAATATTGATATGTCACACACAACTATATACATGTATATATGTTATTACTCTGACCTATATATCATGGGTTGCTTGACCTAAATAAATTTTATTATCATTGTCTGATATAAGATCTGTCATTTTCAGTTTGTACAGGAAAAGACATTTTTTATTCCACAAAGACAACTTAGACACAAAGTTTTATTGATTTTGGAGTTGTTAACTTGTTATCTGTTATAGGGAGTAACTTACATCGTGTAGTTTATCTACAGCAAGAGCAGTCATTGAAATTGATCAGTTTTTATATTAAATTGATAAAATAACTGAAATGAATGGAAAGAAGAAGCCGCAATGTTTTTATATACACAAAATTAATGAATTTGTACTTTAAAATGTTTGTACATGTATATATGTAAATATCAAGATTTTATTTGAAAGATAAAAAGTCGCTTCGAATTCTGTGACCTCAGAAAATTGTTATTACTCATTCGTTTTTTCACCTACATACAGACATTGCAAGCTTTTAGTGAAGTGCCTGAAATATTGACCTGTGTAATGGTCTAATGCTATAAGGGTTTTAGGGGTTGCCATGGCAAATGTTCCACAAAATAGTAATCTTAAGTCTCGTATAGATGTCTGGTGACTCTCCGTAATTATAAAGAGCTTTTATCAAAGGAATAGTCACTAACTATCATAAAGAAGGGGGCTTCCATGGCAGAGCAGTTAGAGCACCATGCTTTAAGCCACGATGTCTCTCATCTCTGATCAGTGCAGGTTTGAGCCCCACTGGAACCTAAGCTGATTTTGTGGGAAGGTTTGCCAATTTACAGGCTGTGTGGTGGTCTCATTGTACATTGTAACTGGGTTCTCTTCTCTACCATTGAAAAACTGGCCGCCATGGTATAACTGAAGAATTGTGGTTGGTGGCCTAAAATATTAAAACAAATAAACAAACAAACAAATCATAATGAAGTTTCACATATGACCCATATCCCAATAGAACTTTGGAATGTCTATTTGCGTCTTGACAAACATGAATCCACAGGCCATTAGACTGACCTAATGCAATAGAAAAAGATACACCATTAAGATACTTAAAAATTAACTCATTCACCCCTAAAGACACATTTGGACTGATCTGAGTCATTGATTTACAGAAGAATCCATTATTTTCCAGGGGTTGACGAGTTAAGGGATAATAATTCAAATTATTCATAAACTTCATGACACATAGCCTCACTTTTAAGTCAAGTCAAAAAAAACCTTTGAAGTTTCACTGCGATTGAATCTGTAGCCATGACCCAGACTTGAACTGGAAAGCTTCGACTTACATTTGGGAGATTCATAAATGATCTAGTTGTATTGTTTTGATTTTCTTTACAGATTAAAAATTGGTCATATTTTACAAACATCTATTTTTACCATACTTTTTCTAAAAGTGAAAACCAAAATTCCTAATTCATGTATCGATATGACCCAATTTTTGTTCAGTTTGGCTGTCTGGAATTTTTCACCAAGGCATTGTCAGACAGACCTAAATGTTCCGTCACCTTATCTGTACCGAGATAAAAAAGTCATTACAAATCTGTCCTCCGTATATTCTTTGTTGTATATGTACATAAATTTAAATAATTGATACCAGTTTGAAGCCTCGCCAGTGTGGTCAATGCATGAACGGAGGAATATGTAATGATTTAGTAATATGTATGATGCTGG